>CAMOHE010054820.1:0-35632 GCA_946598075.1 Artocarpus hirsutus | reverse complement strand
CAAGTCATGAGCTAAAGGACCAAATGTCACACATGCAGCTTTTCATTGAGAACAATAATAGTGGCAAGGGTCTGTTGATCAGTGGCTAGTCCAGCTTTTAGCTCGGCAAAACCAGTTCGTCACTAAATATGATTTGCAATTTCAATATCAAGTACAGTTTAACAATGCTCTGGTAATAGTGTTTTCCAACTATCCTCTAAAATTCTAGACCTGATGACATTGTCTTTCCTCAACTGCCTGTTTTCTCGCTGTACTTGTCAACCGGCTTTTCCCAGCAAGCCGTGTCTTTAGACAAGCCTCCCTACGAGAACAATGATGATGCCTATTGACATTTCTTCAGGGATGTCCTCTAACTCTTTTTCTGTCTTTATTTTAAATGTCAATTCCAAGTTTGGGGGGATCTTAATTTTCTACTTTGTTTTTAGGTTGTAGATATTATATTTTTTGTGTAGTGTTTTAGTTTAATTTCTGTCTTGTTTTTGTCTAAATGTTTGGTTTTGAATTTAAAAAAAATTTTAAAAAATAATAGCTTGAGTTTTGTTTTGGTTTGTGCACTCCGGGCCGATCATGAGATGATGTATGAAATTAATTACAACTTTTGGAAGATAATGAATGTTTAATTGTTTTTGTGCTTCACTTATTTATTGGTTTTGCTTTGCTCATGACTTCTTATATTTTGGAGCACATAGCTAAGAGCATATAGCTAATTTGTGAATTTAGAGAAAGTTTATATGAATTATGTGTTTTTTTAGATGTTACCAGACCTTGGAAATTGCTTGATTACCACTTGAGATGAAATCCTCGACAACTTTATCACTAAGGAAATTATTTAGGCCATTTTTGGATCAATTGAGCCTTTTTAAGCCAACATTGTTTGTATTTATATCCCTAGTCACCCTGTTGAGCCTTATTAGACTTTTCATTGTCATCCACTAGAAATTAGCTTAACCTTTAAGTAAATTCCATTCTTCACCTTTATCCTCAAGCATGTTGATTATTTTAGAATGTATCTTTGAGCCATTCTCAGAATTGGGAGGTTGAAAGGAGTTTTGATAGTTGTATTTTCTATGATTTTTTTTGTCCTTTGATGTCAATCTTTGTTTTATTACTTATGTTATTAAAAAAAAAAAAAGATTACTTCACTTTTGGGCACTAAGCAAGAAAGAAGTTTAGGGGTGTAGTGTTCTCTAAAAAAAAAAAAAGGATAAAAAGAAAGAAAGAATGAAAAGAGTAAATAAATAAAGAGTGGAGACATGAAAGTTGAGGGGAATTGAAGGTGTGCTTGACTTTTTTGTGTTGGAAGCTTTACAAGAGATCCTAGAGTAATTGATATGTTTAGGAAATTTAAGCCTTTTATAACTTTTATGTAACGCCTTAACCCCTTATGGCCCCACCTGGCGAGACCCTTTGGTACCAATATATTTAACTTAAGAACCTTATAAGTAGGGAGGTCTTGGGTTTAAGTGTTAGGAGACACAAAGAAATCCCTGAGGGCCACTAAATACCTAGAGGGGGCAGTACGTATGAGTAACGAGTATAAAACCTAACTATACTGGGGTCCCGCTAGATGGGCTCATAGGGGGTTGAGGTGTTACAATAAAAACACGAAGATCAATTGGTATTAACATTTAACTGAAGAACCTTATAAGCATGAAGGTCTTGGGTTCAAGTGTTGAGGGGCACGAAGAAATCCCTAAGGGCCACTAGGTGCCCAGAGAAGATAATACGTATGAGCAATGGGTATACGACCGACTATACTAGGGTCCTGCCAGGTGGGCATGTTTTTATTGTAATGCCTCAACCTCTATGGGCCCACCTAGCTGGACTCCAATATAATTGGGCCTTATACTTGTTACTCATATATATTATCCTTCTAGGCAACTAGTGGCCCTCAGAGATTCCTTCGTGTCCCCCAACACTTAAACCCAAGACCTCCCTGCTTATAAGATCCTTAAGTCAAATGTTGATACCAATTGATCTTCAAGGTCAATTGGCACTAACATTTGACTTAAGAACTTTCTAAGTAGGTAGGTCTTGGGTTTAAGTGTTGGGAGACGCTAAGAAATCCCTAAGAGCTACTAGGTGCCTAGAGGGGACAATATGTATGAGTAACGAGTATAAGACTCGACTATGCCGGTCCTGCCAGGCAAGCCCATGGGGGGGGGGGGGGGGGGGGGTTGAGGCGTTACATTTTATCTTGCCTTAATGCTCGACTTTTATTATAAGCTTAATAAAGCCCTATTGATCCTTAGTGATTGGTTGACCAACATTAGTAGAAAGTGCTATGAAAAACAAGCCTATGGAGTTCAGAGAAATTTTGCATTCACTTAGAAATCAAATTTGATTCATTGACTTAAATAAACTTATCCGAGCTACATTTAAGTATCAATTTGAAGTTCACATTTTGAAATGTTCAAAGTCTTCCTTGGGTTATAACATTTGTGACATCTCTGAGGCCTACCTCTAAAACAAAACTGGACCAATATTCAAGCTTGTTTTCCTTTCTTTGTGTTTTATGCTTTGCTTGTTTCTATTTTTGTTTTGTTTCCCTTCTTTTATTTTTGTTTTTGTTTTGGTTGACGACTAGCAAAATGTTAAGTTTAGGCATATTTGATAAGTGAGTTTTACTCATGAATTAAGTATCGTTTAAGGTTAATATTTACTTAGCTTCTGAGGGTTTTTGTGAATTTTATATGTGTTCTTTATGTTTTGTTTATAAGTGAATTCAAATTTAAATTAATGATGGTTTGAAATGACTTAGAGATATGAAAAAGAGCTATAGAACACTTTGTTGGAGTAAGCAGGGAGCACTTAAGCACACAAATGGCACTACAGCGTTCATGAATCGTTTTATAGAAATTTGGACAGAACACCCAATGCCTAAACATTGGGTGTATAGCACTACTGCAACGCTACAAAGATGCTAACGAAGTGCCTAGGTGCTGACCATATAGAACCACAATGCTACTTTGTGAAAAAATAACGTGTTTAAAGCTTGAAACGCACTAAAACTTACCATTTTTTGTCTCCACGTCTCTCAATCTATAAATAGGTATTCTTAGGGCTTTTCAAAGGACTTGTTCTGCTGACTTTGAGAGCTTTTGGAAGGCATGTTTGAGAGGACTTTGAAGACAGATCAAGAGCAATTACGTTCAAGATTTATCTGTTCTTTTTCTTCTCTTAAACTTTTAATTCAATTTTGTAATTGAACATGAATATTACGCTTATATAATCTTTTTGTTTTCAATTATGAACTAAGTTTTATTTTATTAGGGCTATAAGTGTAGTCAAGACAATGAATGTTTGAATTCCAATTATTTTCTTTCAAAGAATATATTTTCTCTACGAGTTTATTATTTATGATTGTTGTTGATATCATTGTGCTTAATGCGTTTAAATATCTAGCTAATATTTGAATTGTTTTGAAGACCTAAATTGATACCTAAGAAGGTGAGTTTTAGGATTAGCTTCTTGTGAATTTAACCGTAAGGTGCATGCAACATCGAACGATAATAGTATGACATGTATGAACATTTGAAAGGACCATAAATTTTAATGTCTTTAGGGTGGTGGAATTCACATTAAGCGATAGTAGGTTTACATTCTAGAGATATTTCTATTATCATTCCTAGAAGGAATAATAAACAAAAAGGGGTTTTTCATTTTAACACATGAATAATAGACAATGTTGTGAATAATTGGAATTAAACTGGATTTGTCTTGGTGAACTTGTATGCGCTAATGCTTTCATATGATTAAATTTCCATTAATTAGGTTTGAGTTTTGTTTATTTTTGTTTTTACTAGTTTTAATTATTTTCAATAATTTCAAATCAATATATTTTGTCTAGATAAATTTAAAGATATTATAATTTCGGTAATTGCTAAATTAATCCTCGTGGGAACAATAACTTTCTATCATTATATTACTTGAGTAGATTTGTACACTTGCAACATTGGCATAAAAAAAGTAAAAATGGATAAATAACACATAAATCGAGGGCTATGCGGATCCTCGGACATATATGAAATGGAATAAAGATGGACCAAGCTACTTATGGATGTGTCCTTCCAGTGTAGAAAATTCTTACCATACTTTTTGATCGTAATTAAAAATTGAGATTGATCTTGCATTCATGAACTTTATACTCACCATGTGTGTGATATAGTGTTAAACTATTGATCATTTTTATCTAGATTTTTTTTTACTAAATTGGCATCATGTAGGAATTTTGTATAATTATATTGAGTTAAAAATTTCTTTTTATTAATTAATCTTAATTTAGATATATTAATTGAGATCCTTACAAAGATCATTACTTTAACCCACACATGAGGCTATTGAATCATAAAAGTTTAATTTGGCATATTGAATTAATTATTTTCAATTACCCAAGTGTACTATTATCACATCATATTTCGTTATATGTTTCATACAAGGAGCACATAAAATTGTGCATTCATGACATTAAGTATTAATTACCATTAGAGTCATAACACTGGGGCCTACTAGGAGACACCCAAAAGGAGGAAAATGGGCTCCATCATTGCTTTATGAGAACTTGTTATAGCGAAGGCTTTTGATGCAATTTTTAATTGCATTTTAATCTTTAAAGAGATGTTATGACATGTCTAATTATTTAGTAAAAAAAAAAGATACATTTTTGTCTCTATCATTTTCATGCAACTTGAGCAAAACAAACTCACCCTCCCATGCACAAAAACCACCCCTTATAGTAAGGATTTCTCTCAAAGGTTTGATGATTTTAAGCCTCCAAATTATGTTTTGAAGCAAAGTCAAGGCCGTGGAGGAAGAATAAGGAAGTTTCAAGGTAAAACTCAAATTTTGCCTATTGTGTTCAAGGGGTTTTGGTCATGTTTTTAGGTAAGATTTTATGGGATATGTTACGATTGTTGTCAAGGGTTTTTAGAAGTTTTCAAGTATCAAAGAAGAGGATTGGAAAGCATGGAAATCTTAGGTAAAACTTTAGACCTCAGTTGGGAAAATATATGTTTTTATTAAACACATCAAGTGTTTGATGTTTAATTTACGACATGTATGTACTATAGCATGTTAAAAGGACTGTATGGTATATGTGGTTTATGTGCCTTAAGGATGATGGTATGATTGAAAGATTGAAAAATAGAGGTTTAAGGCTAAACAAAGAAAGTATGACAAACTTTGTCAAAAAAAAAAAAAAAACAAAACAAAGTGTAGACCCTTTTAAGAAGTTAAAGTGTTTGATAAAATATTTTTGGCCATGGCATATAAAGAAGCTATATGGCATGATAAGTTTATATGTTATATAGAAGGTGATGTGAGTAAATGGTTGAAAACTAGAGTTTTTATAATTTTTTTTTTCAAACTTTTGTCAAAATACAAAGTTTGGATAGTATTCAAAGAATTGAGTTTTTGATAAACTTAGAGGCCAAATTATTTTCTGACGTTGACACAAGATTTATTGGAAACGTCGAGATAGATAACTTTTGTGAGAAAGTTTGCTCGAATTCCAATTGAAATAAGCCAAAAAATGTCAATTTTGGTTCCACTCATCTAAAAACAATATCAAGATGAATGATTTTGAGAAAAGTTAAAACACGAAATTTGTAAATCTCGTCAAAGCTATTAAAAATTGTAGACGGTTTGTGAAAATTTCGCATGGTTTATAAGTTATGAATTTTATAGGATTTAATAATGAAATTTTAAAACAGCAAAATGAGGAAAATGTTTTGAAATTGGTTAAGTTAGACCAAGAAGTTTTTGTAAGTTTTTACCCTTGTGAAAAACTATATGTTTTGGTATAAGACGGTTATTTTTGTTCCTGATGGCAAAAATGGCAAGATTTTGTGTTTGAGACCAAAACTATAAAACTATGTAAAATAGTTTTTTTTTTTTTTAATATAGAAAGCTTGCTTTTCTATATAGCTATGGGCAATAAGTAATTTTATGATTAAAAGCCCAAAAGAAATTGGGAATTTTATGAAAAACACATTGGAGGCAAAATCGTCTAGATTTTTGTATTACGGTTCAAAACCATAAAGTTTTATAAAATAAATTTTGTAAAAAAAAATAGATATTTTATTTTTTTTGCAATGTTACAAGTAATAAGAAAATGTAAGCTTTTTTTAAACTAGATTCTAAATGTTTTCTAAGACCCCTCAAGGGCAAAATAATCATTTTTCTTAAAAACGGCTCTAACGGAACCCAAAACGTCCGATTTAGGAAAACACCCCTTAACATAAATTTTTTTGTAACCTGTTAGTGTCGGGATAGTAAAGTGAAACAAGAAGTTTAGTAAAGTTAAGTGATTTACAAAAATCCATTAAAGGTAAAATTGTCATTTTTATAAAACCACTAAAATGGACCCAAGCCTTTCGAATTAGCGAAACATCCTAACAAAAAAATTCAATAACACTAAGTTATGAAACCGTTTAATGAGAACTAAAGTTTAACCAAAGAAAACTTAAGTTAAGTAGTTTAGAAATGAACCGACAATGTAGTTTCAATGTACTCTCTAATAGTCGGGTGTCGTTTGAATATGACCCAAAGCCGACAAATAAAAGAAAAATAGATAAAGTTAGAACGCTAAAGCGTTAAATAGATAAGTTTCAAATCTTACATATGGCATGAAAAAAAAATAATTTTCAAATGCCTTTAATATGTTTGAAATATGTTTGTATTTGTTATACTTAATGTTTTAAAGACCAAGTCATGATTTGCAATGTATTTGGATTTCTTATGTTTGATGTCTCAGACATTAAGTTATGTCATTCAGCATGTTCACTAAAAAGTACAATATTGATAATCTAAATCCATAATTTAAGATAAGAAAGTGTTGTATTAGTCTCCTGCCCAAGGGCAGGTTTATGTTAAAGTTAAGTTACGGCCTCTATGTTAGATGATCAAGCGCGTTTGGTACATACACTTATACCCATAGTTTAAGAAAGTTAAGAATTTTGATAAAAACTTCTTTTTTAAAAATGTTTCCTTTACAAGTAATGTTTATGTGAAAGGTGTTACAAGGAATGTTTTATAATGAAAAATGCTGTGTGAAAACATTTTACGAGAAATGTTTTAAGAAAGAAGTTCTACAAGAAATATCTAATGAAAGTTGTTTTCACGATCGAGAAAGGTTTTTAAGAAGTATGATTTAATGTTTTATGAAATTAGTTTGAAGTTACTGAGCAAAATCTCAATACAAGTTGTCTCATGTTATAGATAGTTCTACATAACATTAGTAAGACTAGTTGAAGAGCTCGGGTGCGGCGTTGACAGATGCAATAGTTGGGAATAGATAGCACCATACATTTTTCTCCACTATGTTAAGAACAAGTTTTTGCTATTTTTAAAATATTTTTTAAAAGTTTAAAGGAAGTAAATTTTTACTTAATGCATTCTAAGAAATGCTTTGAATGATTATAAAGTTATGTTAGTATTTATGTTGCGACAAAAGTTGCAATACTTTCAAGTATATTTTAAAGAAAAAAAATTTACTAGTATTTTTTTACTAGTAAATAAGAATTAAGAATAAGAAATTATGTTTACATAAGTTAAGTAACGGCTTGACAAGGTAGCTCGTTACATTGGTGTCTTGGCTAGATTTCTTACAGCATGAAATAATTAAGTGAACCATCGCTCTATAAGTCCAAATTTAAAGCCACAACATAATTACTTTATCCATAATACCAATTATGATTAATTATAAGCATTATCTTATTTTCATAACTTGATCTAAGGGCCTAAATATACGTACCAAATGCATATAAAGGTCATCATAACACCGAGAGCATAACATAATTTGATGCTTCCCTTGGGTTGGGAGGTTAGTATGTCACTTTTTTATCTTATTTGGTGAAATAATTTACCAATCCTTAAATTATGATGACATACCATACATAATTCTTGATAACTTGATTTTTAAATAGCAAATGTATTTCATAAAGTAACATGAATAATATATTTGAAAACCGTTTTATCCATGATATAGGTGGAGATTAAGACTTATTTGGATTCCATACTGCATATCCAATTACTTCATTCCTTCTTTGATCAAGTTATCGTCATGTTTAGATAAAATCCCTTAGTAGTTAATTTCCTTATTACTGACTTATTTGTCGATAATGGACCTTAAATGTTTAACACTAATTTTTGTACACTTAGTCTCTCTGATGTGTTATTATTGGTTTACATGAAATTCAAGTGTTACGTGTTTGAACTTCTCATTTCCCGTTACCATCATGACACATAATGGGTTTCGAAAAATTTCCCATCAAGGGGTGTTTTTCTAAATCTAATG
Source organism: Artocarpus hirsutus (assembly GCA_946598075.1). Classification (NCBI taxonomy): domain Eukaryota; kingdom Viridiplantae; phylum Streptophyta; class Magnoliopsida; order Rosales; family Moraceae; genus Artocarpus; species Artocarpus hirsutus. The sequence continues at coordinate 27,336 of CAMOHE010054820.1, read as the reverse complement.
TCTAAGGGTTTGTTTAAGCCATTTTGAAAATGATAAATTTACCCTTGAAGGGTCTTAAAAAACTTTTGAACCTGTTTAAGTTAAAACCTTACATTTTCTTGCTTATTTATAATAGTTTAGAAAACAAGACACTGTTTTTTTATGAAAAATCTAATTTTATAAAACTTTACGGTTTTAGCCCAATATACAAAAATCTTGACGATTTTGTTCTTAGAACAAAAAAGACTATTTTATACCATTGCGCTTGGTTTTTTGCAAGAATTAAAACTCTTAAAAGTGCCTGGATCAAAATATTTTTATTTTAACATGTTTTTCCTATTAACAACATTTTGAAATTTCATGATTAAAACTCATAAAGTGTATGATTTTAAACATTTTCGACAACATCTACAATTTTTACATTTTAAATTTTCTCAAATTCAAATGTTTCAATGGGATTTTTGGCCAATTTTTGAACCTACCCCTTTCAAACTTAACTTAAACTTTTCAATATATTAAAATAATGTTATTTACCTTTTCATACCTCATATTTTAGGTTTATTCAAATAATATACTATTAGTTTTTGATCTTATCAAATTTATACTTTCAAATTATATTTAATATACAAAATGATATCTGTTCTCAATCAATTTTCATTTTGACCTAAGAAATTCTCAAGATACCTTGAAATTAAAAAAATAAAATAATTTTGAACATTTAAAAAAACTTTATACTAAGGTGTTTTATGTATTTTTATTTTTGTTTTCTTCTTATTTTATGAAAGTTTTAATTTTTTTCTTTTTTATTTAAGGATAATTTGATTATTTTAAAAGTCAAAATTAACTATTGATCGATGTAAGGTATAAATTTGTATATTAAATATAATTTGAAGGCATACATTTGATGAGATTAAAAATCAAAAGTATAGTTTTCGAATTAACCTAAAATAGAGGATATAGAAAGATAAATATCCCTTTAAATTACTCCACATTGCCTAAAATTACATATAATACATATATAAAAATTTATTGTAATTATCCACATTATGTCATATTTAATAGAAATATAAGTTATTAAGAAAATTTACTATTTAAATCCGAATCAAATTTAAGATTTAGACTAATGAATTTTTCGATCATTACATATAGGACATAAAAATTTCTCAAACTTCCAACGGTCTTTATGGATTAGAAAATTCTCGTCATGCTTTGTGATTTTAACTAAAATTTAAGATCAATCTTGCATTCATGAACTTTATACTTACTATGTTTGAATCATGATGTTGAACCTTTGATCATTGTTGATTTAGATTTCTCTTATTAAATTGATATTATATAAAAATTTCATATAATTAGACTGAGTTGGAAATTCTTTATCAATTAATCTCAATTTAGTTATTTTAATTGAGACTCTAATTAAAAAAAAAAAAAAAAACATTACTTCAACCCACACATGACTTCTTTGTGAACTTGTTATTCTCTTCTTCAGTTGAAAATGTGAAAATTACAAACATTAGATTTAACATGTGCAAGTCATATCAAACATGGAACTTTTTCTGTTGCCCCACGTGATTTTTGAGTTCCACATATAAATGGGGTTGAAAGATATTTAATGGCCAACCTACGCCAAAAAAAAAAATTATCATAAGATTGATAGCTAGCTGCAACCTAGGGGTCCACCAAATAATTTGTGTTCTCAACCCATTGGTCCATCGTAAGACTTTAGCTTAACTCTAGGTTTAAAAATCAAAGTTCAATGCTCTTTTTTTAAAATGCAGAAAATATCAGATTTTTTAAATTTTGATAGCAAAAAATAGTACACTTTAGTTATTAGTAAATATTATTTATTTAATTGTTCAAAATAAATAATTAAGAACTTAAAAAAAAAAAAAAAAAAAAAAACGTAGAGACAAATGCCCGCAATTTCATCAAGAATTTTTCTCCTCTCTCTCTCACCCCATCTCTCTCTCTCTCTCTTTCTTGTCTTTGTAACTCTCTCTCTCTCTCTCTCTCTCCCTCTGCCCGGCCACTTCGACGCGACCTGCTCCGCGCTACTCCGGCGGAGACGTGACTCCGGCGACGGCGCCACCAAGCTTCGCGGTGACTCCGGCGATTCCGACGCAACCAGCAACGGCTTGCTCTTTCGCAACCTTCGACGACTCCGACATCAACTCCGCCGCCGCCACAAACAACAACATTGTTCTCAACGTTTTCAATAACATCGACGAGCCTGTTCTCTTCATTGGTATATTAATCTGTCACTACTAATTTGCTTATTTAATATTTGTTCCTTGATTCATTACATAACGAGTGGAGGAAGAATGGAGAAAGAGAATGAAGGGGGAGAGAGAGTGCTGACCGAGAGAACGAGGAGAAAGAAGGGAGAGGGAAAATGGAAGTAAAAAAATATTGAGGTTGAGGGTATTTTGGTTTACACAATTATTTAATTTAAGAAATCTGACTGTTGATATTTTCAAACATATATGACATTTGCTACTAATAATTTTACAAAATCTGACCTTCCCTTATTTTGTCTCTCTAACTCAGAGCACCGAAAATGGCGTCGACGATTCCCATAATGGGTCAGGTGTTAAATCCACATGGACTAGGAGCCGCTGAGTGGGAAAGGCGAAGCTCATCGTCTTCTCTATCTCTATGTAACTCCCTCTCTCTCTATATATGTATGTATATATATTTCTGTTTGGGCGCTGAAAAAAAAAAATCATGGGAAATGAAGGAGCTTGTCATTCAACTGTTTAGGAGGAGGTATATGCTTCATTGGGTTTCTTTTTGTTTTTCTGTTATTTGTAATATACTTGATGAATCTGGCAGATATCAGCATACACATATGTATATATGCCATATGCATTTATATTTTTTAAAGATAAAGCAAACACTGATCAGTATTGAGATTGAAAATTCAAATAAATAATTGGGATGTGACGTTGCAAGCAATCAATTTCTTTCATAGAAGAATCTGCGAATGTTCTTAAGGAAAGCAAAATTGAATAAAAAACTTTTTTTTTTATTTTTGTTTTCTAAACAATGCTCCTGTAACCAAGAACTTGATAGTTCTTACTGCTAGTAACTCCTTTTTCAATCCAAATTGTCTACTTTATTCTTATAAGTAAAGAATTGCTTCAAAAACATCAAGTAACATCACAATCTTCTTTACGGAAAGAGGTAATACTAACTCTATTTGATGAAAAAACGAAGTGCTTATTATTTATTCAACATATCCTAACACTTTTCAACATTTCTTTTTATTGTGAACCATAATGAGGAACTTTAGATAATTTTTTGTGGAGAAAATTAAGAAAAGGTGGTAAATGTTTCCTTATTAGTTTGCAACTGTTATTTTCCTAGGAATTACTTTTTAGTTGGCTTTGTAGTTTTCTTTTGGATTTGGGATATCGAGTTAGAAATTAAGCTGTTGACATTTTGGTTTTAGCTTATTTTTCTCTTGCCCCACTTAATAGGTAACATAAATTCAACTGCAAGCATAATTGGAAAGCAGATTCCATGGTATGGTTGTCAAAAGTTGAAGCATAATCATAGATCTCTTTGCGTATATGGTCTATTTGGAGGGAAGAAGGAAAATAATGAGAATGGTGATGATGCCTCTTCAAAGGTTAACCAAGTTACTCTTATTCATGTGTTTTCTTCTATTTTGTTGAGAACTGAAAGACTGAAACTAGGACGTAGGCATGTTTTGATCTGTCAATGACATAGTTGATGCAGTTACCTTTTAATGGGCTTTTTTCATGACTCCCTTGTCTTTTGTTTTTGCTTGTGTTTTTTGATACTATTGTTTGTTAAATACACATCCAAAACGCAGCATTAAGATTTTGGGGCCTATCCAGGGTCAAACTTTCGTCAGCAAAGTATTTGAATTCGCATTGAATCTGTTGTTTAACTCTGTGAGGAAAAGGTGAAGTCCTAACACATAGGCAAAAGTTGTTTTGCTCATATTAGCAATTATGGAAGTTATACTATGAAACACAAGCACTATGTTTAGCATTTCTACCATGTTTTCTAAAATATAAATGTCACTTTTGTGGGGACAATGCTTGATGGTTTGTTTTATTATATTCTTTTATCATGGGACTCTCCATAGTTTGGACAATCTGGATGTTTGAGAATTTTCAAGGAGAAGGAAATGGGGTAGATAGACATTTTTGAAGAGGCTAAATTTGTAGCCTTGTTGTGGGCTTCGACACATAAGGCGTTAAAAGATATCCCTTTCTAGTTGATCATTTTAAATTGGAAGGTTGTGATGGGGAGATAGCTAGTCTATGTTGTTCGAGGACTTATTTGTTATATGTTTCTAAGTTATGTTTTTATATTTTGAGAATTATGCTTATGTTGTTTTTGATGTTCCTTTAATTCTTGTTTGAGGACCTCTTATCCTCTTGTTCTTGTAGTTGACTAACATATCAGTGTAACGGCTTTTCTTTATATATATATATATATATATATATATACACACACACACACACACAAACACACACACACATATATACATATGCTACTATTAGATGGGGGTTGTGAGTTCATCATCATCATCATCACCACCACCATTATCATTGTGTTTTTGCTAACAAATTTTTGGTTCTTTTGCCTCTCAAATCTGTTAATTGATACTAAAACTATGTTTATGATAATTTATTTTAGGCAGGAATTTTTGGAAACATGCAAAACCTATATGAGACTGTGAAGAAGGCACAAATGGTTGTCCAAGTTGAGGCAGTTAAAGTACAAAAAGAACTTGCTGCGTATGACAAGACTAAACCCATTGTGATGAGTCCTTTTTAGTTTTTCGAATTTCTTTATTTCGTAAGTTTTCCTATTTTTGTTTTTATGTCTGCAGAGCAGAGTTTGATGGTTACTGCGAAGGCGAGCTAGTAAAGGTATATCTTTCTTGCAATATGGAGCTAGACAATAATATCATTCTAGCAATCTTCTTTTGCAATTTGGAGGTTACTTACGAACAGATGGAGTTTGTTTTCATGAGTTCAATCATTCTATTATCTGCCTGCCTTTCTTGCTCAACTTTTTTTACTTGTACATTTTTATTCTACAGGAAGAAACAGGAAATGCTTTTGAGATTTGATTTTGACTTTGTATATTTGCAGTTTAGAAAGGTTGTAACTGATCGCTACCTTGTAGGTAACACTGTCTGGGAACCAGCAACCTGTACGCACAGAGATCACTGAAGCTGCAATGGAATTAGGACCAGAAGTGAGTGTCCACAATTTACTTTACCATGATTTTGCCTTTCAATAGATGACATTTTAGATATTGTTACCTATCATCTTTCTTCATCTCTCTTTCTCTCTCTTGATGAATCACTCTCTTTGTTGACAAGTGAAAATGCATATTTCTTGTGTTTTATCACATTTTTTTGGGCACCTTTGGTAGTCCTGGATTGACGGGAACTTAGTGTCCACCGTATGATAGTGGTGGTTCGAATTGTCTTGTGTTTTTTTCGTTATAAAGCATCCTGAAAAATTCATTTTTGGCTTATGGAACACGTTTACTAGACCATAATGAAATGCAATGGGGAATTAGGGCTTGAAAAGATTGTAAAGGAATAAGAACTGGGATCATTAAGGGTCTGATTATTTTGTGTATTTTTTGGACTTAATGGACTCAAATTTGAATTTAAGTATCTAAGAATCTTTTGGATATGTGTTTGTTTCTCTGAAAATCCAAATCTTTTGAGTATCAAAAATCCAAGTTTTCAAAGCTCTAACCTCCCTTAAACTTTTGATGCTCAGATATCTTTGCTACAGTAAAAATTTAAATTCTCTTTCTTATATTTGAGGAAAAAAAATCATAACTTCTTCATTTGATATCCAAATGAGATAATTCTTTCTTCATTGTGTTCCTAGTACAGAGAGGAATAAATTGAGATCTATATTGCATATTTTTTAAAATCATTAACATTAAGATTTTATTAGATTTGTCAATAAATTAAAAATTATTTTTACTACTTCTCCAAACACAAATTCTAATTTTATTTCATACTCAAATTAAAACTTAAATGTATATCCAAACATCAATTTGGATAATAATTCAAATCACTAATTTAAATCTATTTATCAAGCGGACCTTAATTTTCTCTTTCTAGTTTTATTGAAACTGGAATGGGAAACAATCCAATTCTATAGGGATAAGAATTTTGTCAATGTATGTTTTACATGATGGAATAATCATTGGATTACAACATGTTTACTTATCAAGGCTATATAAATAAATTTAGTATTCATTCCGTTTAATCTGAAATCAATGCCAATGGATGCAAGGATTGGAATTTCCGTTCCTCATTTCTTATATTGTATGAGATCCACCAAAAAATACCATTCCTAATTTTGCAAGTAAACACATAATTAAATGGGAAAGAGAATCACTTCTTTTATTACCCTTCATGTGGACTAAACTAACCCATAGAGTTATGCTTGTTATTCACATGAATGGGAGGGGAAAAAAAGGGGCAAGTGTCTTCGTTTCTCACCTATTCATGTGTTTACGTACAAAGTCAGGAACGATAATCTAGTGGAAGGATAATTTTCATACTAACTGCCCTCTTGGTACCATTTCCTGGTTAATCGAAATAAATCTTGAATTTACTTGTATGCCCTTACCAAGCCAATGATATAAAATGATTATAGAATTATGCACAAAGACCTGTAGCAATTAATGGATAAGATTCCCATTTCTAAGTTTGGTAAACTCTATAAAGGGGATATTCCACTGTGTAATAGATAAATACACGTTAGAGAGGCAATTAATGATCTGCATTTTTATTCCTTTTATTTCTTTTCTAACCTATTACTTTTTTGCTTACGTTTCCTTCCAGTTTGGTAAATCCGCAACGTAATTCTCAGCTCTTTTTAAATAAAAAGAAAGGAGATTTTTTAGTAAAAGATGCAGTTTACTTTTGTCACGAGCCCCAAAGTGGCAACTGAATAGTAGGTTATTACTGGTTTTACTATCAGTTTATTTTTTCTCTTCATTTGGGCGTGTTTATCACTCATAATTCTACTTGCCCATCACTGATTTTACCATAACTTGATCTTTATCCTTGCCTCATCTGGGTATATTGATTGCTAGTTACAACTCACGATCAGCACCGCATTATCTAGAATTTGGCATGATCATGTGGAAGATTCAATGAGGTTCTCAATAAGAATGATTTTTACATATTGCCTGTTTTAAATGCAGAAACTCTCTCTTTTGATTACTGAGGCATATAAGGATGCACACCAAAAAAGTGTTCAGGTGAGAATTTTTTAGTTTTTCAGTTAAAGAAAGAAAGAAAAAGAATTCATCTCTTCTTATATTTTGCTGCTAAATGAAAACCTTCGCCTTGTTGGTCCTCAGGCTATGAAAGAAAGGATGAGTGATCTAGCCCAGAGTCTAGGAATGCCTCCAGGTCTCAATGATGCACAGAAGTAATCATATTTTTTCTTTATGTACTTGTCTAAGATGAACATCAATTTTGTATGTGTACTAGGCAAAAATGCTCGCTTGTAAGGTCCATAAGTTGAGTTTCATTTAATTTTACAGTTTAAATGGAAATTGTAGTGTTTGAACCAATATTTTACGGTTTGGACATTTGTTTTACTGCTTTAAAGTATCATTAGTGACACTACACAATTTAGAAAATTCCAAGGGTGTGATCCAAGCATATAGACTAAAGATTTGTGGGGTAAAGTAATTAATTTAGTATGATAGTGAAATACTGCCTATCCTGTCATTCATAATACAGAAAGCATTCATCATTTGGAGTTTGTTGGCAAAACTGTTCCAACATATTACAATATAAAATTCTCTCATGCTATAGTGTAAGGTAAAAACGTCTAACAGTTTAAAGTTTTCACATGTTATATTGTTTTGGTTTTAACTCATAGTCTGGGCTACATTTCCAAACACATTCAATTTACTTCTAACTCTTGATGGTTCTATTTATTTTGAGGAAGTCAGAGCCTTTACAAGAAGGCCCATAATCTTGAGAAATACAAACAAGTCCAAGGGCATATTTAGAGACTCAATTTTATCTGGCATCTAAAGTATTTTTAAGTGGAATAACAAATTTAAATTAAATTCTGCCTGAAGTTCCAACTCACTTCAATCTACAGGACACAAATGAATAACATGTGAAATCAGTACCTAAACTTGAATGAATGGGTCCTAATCTAATACCTTCAATATGATATTTTTCTCTCTAGTCAATCTTTCTTGATCACTTCCCTTTCTCCCAGTGCCATTGTCATGATTTTGGCAATTCTTTCCCCGCCAAAAACGACTGGAATAAATCGTAAGCGCGCCTTGGCTGAAAGAGCGGAACTTCATGGCCAGCTCCTCTAACAGCTGCAAAAGTCAGGCCTTTGTATACCTCTGTCCATCCTCCTACCTACAGAAAGGAAATTTGACCCTCAAAGCTTTAGAAAAACTTTCAATCTCGGATGTGTTAAAAAAGACAAAAGAAAATCTTGAAATTGATATTTTTGCTGTGTAGATTTGTAAAATACCTGTCCCCCAGAGTACCATGGATACCACTTGGTTTTTATGGTGAGATTGAGATGGCTAAGGGAGAACCTAGTTGCAGTCACTGGAACTACTGAATCAGTGTCTCCACTGCAGAGAAACAGAGCAATATGTAATATTTCTGTTTCAATAATTCTCTTATTCTAAGTCACTTTCGATAACACAAAGTTCATTATAATTTAGCCCTTGTTTGCGTGCCTAATTAAAACCAATTGATTAGAATTAAAAAAAAAAAAGTTAGAACCACAATTGATGGTTGGAATTTATGTTTGATAAATTTGTCAAAATATTGGTTTAAATCAAAAGTAGTTGCAACTACTATTTCAGATGAAATCAAAAGTAGTTCTTATTACTAAACCTCAGTTCTAGCCGTTATTGGACCAAACTAGAGTTTTAGCTAGAACCGAATCTATTAGTTACTTTCAAACATGCCTGAGAAGCTTGTGTATTTGGATATTGTTAGATCACATGGAGGCCAACATGGGTTTCCAGTACATTATCCGTAAGGTAAAAACTTGGGTTAGGTGTGGGTTAATGTACGAGCTTCTGCTATTTTTCTTTTAGGCTTTCTTTCTTGTCTGCTTGTGTTGGAATCGTTAGTACAATAATTGGGATTCATGTCAGGAAATGTATTTGCATGTTTACAATGCCATGAATAGGGCTCTAGGGTATGAAAATACTATTTACCTATATATCATATCATAATTATATCAAATTAAATAAAATACAAAAATTTATCAAAATTTAATAAAAATTTAATGGTTAAAAATTATGTTCTATCAACAATATACTTTTTTTTTTTTCATACCTACTGAATAATAATAAAAAAAAAGCTTTCAAATTTACAGAGTCGTGACCTATTTTGAATGTGGGATCATGTACGGAGTAAGAAAATTGGAATCGGAGTTTATCATCATCTACATTAAAGAACAGTGACTGTTATTTGCATGGGGTGTTTGAAGACGTGGTAAAAATCAATGGTTAAAACTATTTTTACTGTAATATATAAAAATTTTATACTGAAATAATTTTTTTATTATTATTATAACATGTTAAAATTTTATATTATTTATAACTGAATTTATAGTAAAAATTATGGTTCTCATAGTTCAATATAAAAAAATAGTTAAAACTTATAAGACAGAAAAGTTGCAGTAAAAATCCAGTCAAACACTCAACGTTTAAAGAAATCTGTTGCAGCAACAAGTCTTCATTTATGTGATTGGAAATTTTGTGCTCAGAAAAATGTTGAGAGAAAGAGGAGGATTAATTAGAGGTGTGATTTTGACAGGCCATTTTGACTGAATTCATTAATGTCTCAGCCTTTCAGAGGATTGCCATTGCAATTTTCTTTTGTTTTGTTCTCTTTTCTCGTCCTTGTAGCTCAGTGTTTGCAGTAATTATTTGTCGACGTTTCTCTTCTTTCTTATCCTTGGTTAAATAGTCTAAAAAGGATTAAGTGAGTGTTTAAAAAGACAGTAAGAATCAGTAGTGAGAATTATTTTTATTATAGTATGTAAGAGTTTTATATTATAGTAATTTTTTTTATTATTACTGTAACATGTTAAAACTTTTTACTGTTCATAACTGAGTTTGTGGTGAGAACTGAGTGATTCCCATCACTCTCAAACACCCTTTAAGAATGTTGTGAAAATGGGCCTTATCTTATCACTACAACCGAGTGATTCAATAGTTTGCTAAAACTTGATCCATTTTTGTTTCAAAGTTTGTATAGAGACTAAAAATTATTGCCATTAAAGCATCTAGATGTTTGCTTACAAATAGCTAATCTTTTCGGTCAAATCTATTGTTCTTATTTTTTTTGGGATAGAAAAGTCAATCATTGGTTCACGAGGCATAGAGAAACACACAACTAATCACATCACGTGATCAAAGAATTTAGGGGTGTTTGTTACAGGGTTCAACAAGTTTGAGCCCAAGTTTGAACTGAGCAGCCGATCGGTTTAAAAAGTCAGGCCTAATCTGAAGACAAGTTTCAAAGTAGTGGGATGGTTTATTCTAATCCCCCTGTCACGGTACACTTACATGCTGTTTGACAAGGAGTAGTTTTAACCAATATCTCAGTTATAAACAGTACAAAGCTCTCAATGTTATAGTAAAAAAGAAAAAAAATTGCTACAGTGTAAAGCTCTCACATGCTACAGTAAAAACAGTTCTAATCAATAGTTCATATTATTATACTAAACACCCTATTAATATTTTATTTTTTCAATATATATCGAGACACAGTTTAGACTTTATTTTTTTTTTTCAAACCCAAAATAAACTTGATCCAAACTCTAATTCAAAATGAAAATTTAAACCACACTTTTAAAATTTTTCATTTCAGATAAAAAAATTTCGAACCAACCAACATATTTTTTGGTAAAAAGATTAGTGTCTGTTAGTTTAAACTTTTCTGGTTTGTACAAAAAAATTCAAATTGTGTAGTACAAACGGTAATCTGAACTAGAGTTTGAATGCATAGTTAAAGTATTAATTTGTACAAGATATTCAATTTAAATTTGTATTTAAATGAGTATTAACAACTCTAGTTTGAAGTATAAAAAAATTATCTAATTAAAGAATAAATATGAAATATGTAAGAAGTAGTTATTTAATTAAAAATAATATGAAAGCATCTTTTAATATTGGTTTAAAATGTTAAAACAGAAAAGGAGATTTGACTTTAAGTTAGACAGTTTTGTTTAGTTTAAACTGTCAATTTAATTCGAATTAAGTACTTTATCAAACACTAATTTAGATTGTGATAATCGTTGAAACTAAACCGAACTGAACTAACTAATCAAACAAACATACCGTAGATAATCACAAGTTAAAAGTGTCATAAAACGAATAAAGATTCCTGAAAAAAATCTCAATTAAATAAAAGGAAAAGAAAATTAAAAAACTCCAATCAGCTTTCAGCTGACACAATCAAAAGTGAAGACAAAAACAAAAGAAAAGCTTCGTACCCTACTTCTAGTTCTAGGCTTTGCTGTTTAGCACTTGTGAGTCGTAAGAGTTCTTCTATAGATGGTAAAGTCTTTCTAAATCCAGGTTCAGAATTCCAATAAACATTTATTGGAAGCAAGAATTACGAACCGCCCTTGAACATTCTTAACTAATTTGCCGTGTGATTGATTACTTACCACTCATAGACGAGAGAGAAACACTAAACACCTCAACATTGTTAGGCATTTTGTCTGTTTGATATTAATTAGTTTTAACTAATTTTTCAGTTATAAACAGTATAAAACTCTCTTACATGTTATAATAAAAACGAAAAAATTACTATAGTGTAAAGCTCTCATACTTTACAATATTTATAATTTTAATCAATAATTTTAACTATAATAGGAAACGCCTTAACTTTTGCAAATAAGAAATCTGTCAAAATAACTATCTTACATTAACAAACCAACCATTTTTTTTTCTTTTATTTCTTTTTTTATTTTAAAATGAATAATCACTCAGTCCCGCAGTGCAAAAATGGTTGCATGCGGTCATTCTGATGTGACCGTAGCTTATTTGGGCCAATGCACTTTCAACCAATTTTTTCTTAATGATTTTTTAAGGATGTTTTTCTCATTTCAATTCTGTTGTAGTCTTATATATATGCAAACACTAATATATATCATGCATGTACCATCTTACAAATAAATGTGTCCTAGCATATAAATTATCATGTTGGGCATTGGCTAAGTGTAAATGCTATAAATGAGTAATATACTATTCCACCATAAAAAAATAATATACTATTCCAAATTATCTGTCTTATAAAATAAAAATAGCAGATCTTATAGCATTTAAAAAATAGATAAACATTCACAAATTCATGAATCAATCACAAATCACAAATTATTAAATATTTTTATGAGCAATTTAAAAAAAGGATTATCAAAAAATCAAGAAATCAATCACGAATTCACAATTTATTGCAATTATTAAAAAATTAATTGAATATTACCTGAAAACCCATATCCTTAGGCCAGCTGCAATCAAGTACTTGTACGTGGGCAATATAGAATTCTCTGAGTCCTTCCAATTCTTGATAAGAGCGTCACTGCATGCCCAATTAACAAAACAAAACTAATAAAATATATTTGAAATGCAAATGACTTTATTCTTTTTTTTTTAATGTTAAATTAAATCAGTAAAAGGATAATAGGTATTTTTAAATCTTTTTAAAATAAATATTAAGTTTTAAAAATATTTACAGTAAATTACAAAAAAAAAAAAATTTATCTCTAATTATTTAACTTATAGTAAATGAATCATTTTTATCAAATAAATTTTTTATTTACTATTATTTACTATAAATATTTTCAAAATCTATATCAAACATAAGTGATGGATCCCACCATAAGACCCATCAAGTGGGGCCCACCACGTGTTTAGTGGGAATATTTATAGAAAAATTATTTTTATTTTCATGTGATTAAAACCTCACTACTTATAAAACTATGACCCCAATTAAATATGTAGTGTATTTTTTAAATTGAGTTATGCTGTTTTATTTAATAGGGAGTTTATAACTTCATGAGTAAATAAAATTGCTCATATTTATATATGCCCGTGGAGAAGAAAAGTATATATTTTTGTAAATCACCTGCAAGCAGTCCATTTATAAGGAACTGATCCAGTGGTGTTTGCATGCATAGCCTTCTGTACATCTTTCCTGTTGTAATACTTCTCAGCGTAGCTCTCAGTGCATGGGTCGTACCCTGAAACCCTTCTCCTCAAAAGGCTGTTCTTGAGCCTCATATGTTTAACTATATTGGTGTTGCTGTTGTTAGGCAATACTTTTGTGCATGTTGGTGTGTAAATGCTGTACTGATCGATGTCGCCGAACTCGTGGTTCATGGCGTAATAGACCGCTTCGTCGCAGGGCTTTGTGGCCTTGTCTGCTGAGAAATTGCAGTGCTTGAGGATTGACTTGTAGGTGTGGTCGGATATCATGGAGTGAGTCCACCAGTATGTCACCGTTCCAATGCTGTCATAGTAGTTGTCCGTTACAGCATTCCCCACCTGCATACATATTCACGTTATGTACAATATGTTACATACATACATGTATGAAAAATTTTTTTTGATTCTTGTAGAGTTATAACCTCATTACTTGAAACTGTGGGCCTCACTTTAATATATAATGTGCTTTTTAGATTAGGTCTTATTATTTTGTTAGTAGTAAGGTTATAATCTCATGGGGTTAAATAGGACTGCTTTATATATATACATTACAGGTGCATAATATATCTTAGCTGGAATAAGGGTAGGGTCACCCGGACGACGATGGGCGGCCACCCTTAATTTTTTTCCCATTTGAATTTTGTGTATAAAAGCTTCGTTTACTTTTTAAAAAATGGGTTATAACTAAATTTTACAAGCTTTAAGAGACGAATATTTAAATTTTACGTGTGGTTCTATCACAGAGGTTAGAAGTGATAGTTCTAACAACACATACTAGTAAAATTAAAAACCACAATGTATATTAGCCCACATAAAGAATTCACTTTATATTAGTTGTTTTGCTCAATGCCACTTGTGCAAACATCTAAAATACATTTTTCAACGTAACAAGTTTCTAAATGAAGATTGAGTTGCTTACAATGAAGCCTCTAAGATTGATGATGGAGTTGGAATGTTCTTTATTGTAATTGACGATTATCTTTGCCAACTGTGGAACAAAATGCCCTGCAAAAATTTAAAAAGTGTTTAACAAAATCAATTGTTACTAAAACTTTTGATTACTACAGTGTAAAGCATTAATATATTACAATGATTAGAAAAAGTAAACTATAACATAAAGCTCTCACATGTTAAAACTTCCGGTTTAAAATTGTCAGTTCCAACCATAATTCCTAGATACCCACTAATGTTGTGTTAAATAATTAATTAAGTTCAAATCATGAAACTTTTTTTTTTTTTTAGGCATGTTTAATCACAGATTTTTTGATGTAATGTACCTGCATAACTCTCCCCGGCTATATAGAATTCTCTATATTTATATTCTGGAAATCTTGACATCCATCTAAGAAGAAAATCTAGAGCATCCTGAGCTGCATATTAAAGATTGAATTGGCCATTCTCTTCATCAGATTTGTACAAAATTAATAAGAACACAAGAGATTTATTCCCACACCCACCAACCCCACCCCCATCCCAAACAACAACCAAAAAAAACAACATAAGTAAAAACAATACTTTTACTTTTCTGATAATTATAAGAAAGGGACAGAAATTGGAAAATTAGATTAAAAATTAATTTGATTATGCATGGTCACGGTTAACTTAATATATACCTGTCCTTTTGTCTCCCGAATTTTTGAGATCCGAGCTTGTATTTGTATAAGAGAACCCCACACCAGCGGGTGATTCAAGAAATAAAAGAGTTGCCTCTGCAATTAATTAAGGAGTACAACAAATAGAAATTATAAGTTCTGTTTTAAAAAAATTATAATTTCTGAAAAAAAAGAAAAAAAAAAGGACGGCAGTAAAAACTGCAGTGTGATTATCATATATATGTGATTAAAATGGAATTAAGATTACCAGTTACAAATACTATAAAACTGAAATACCAGTAAAAATCCCTTAAAAAACACCTACATTATAAACAGATTTTACAATAGCATTGTTTTATAGTCGATTCAATTACATTTTAATAGTAAGATCTGTGAATGTATAAAGATTTGTTCAATTATGGATAGGGCAAATCAACATTCCCCACTATAAAGTTTTGAATAATTAATTACGGTGGTTACAAGAAGTAAGAATTAGTACCTCTATTCCAAGAATATTTATTCAGAAAAAGAGATGAAGCAGTTTTGTTAATGCGAAATGGTCCAACCTCCTCTGATGCTCCATATGCAACTGAGGAGCAGCCTGGTCCTGCACAGTCCTATCACCATCAATAATTATAATGAATGATAATCACGAGAAAATTGAAAAAGACTGTTTTAAGTGAGAAATATAAACTGAAGACAAATTCACTTTTTCTGCCAAATTTGTAATAAAGATCTTCATAATTAAGTTTCCTTTTAAATGTTTCATAAAAACAAAAGCTTCCCTTCAAGGGAACTTGGAAAATACATGGCATTGGTAACAGAATTATTGAGAGAATAATTAATATAAATGTAGTAGATGAGGTTGTTTTGTGCTCATCTCCAAATTTGTCTTTCTCGTTAACAAAAATTGATATCCTCCAATTTTAAAGTTGACTACGTTATTAATATCAATAAACGAACAACTACCCACTAAATTAATACTAGAATTAATATTTTCAGATGCTTTTGTACGTGTATTTTTGTCCATGTGTCAGCTTCTGTTATATTAAATACCCAAGATATTGACCCCATAAAATTTTCCTCTTGTTTTTTTTTTTTTTAAATTGTTTTTGGTTTTCATACTCTTTTCCTGTAAACTTTTGACTAAATTAGCAAGGTTAATTGTATGAAATTAACTTTAATTTAATAAAATGTTGCAAATTGACCCTAAATTACCCAGAATGTAAAAATCTAAAAGAAAAGCCTCCATATACGTGGCATAATATGCTCTGATTATGACGTGTATGTTGATATTTTCCTTCACACTTCAATAATCGTTATCCATTTTGGAAATTTTGCAACATCTAATTAAATTTAAAGAATCATATATCAAAATTAAAAGTTTTATCAACTGGTTTTGTTATGAATCCTAAAAAGTCTAGGGACAAATAGAAATATACTCTTTTTTTTTTTTTTTGGCATCCATTCCTGTCTACTTCTACTTCCACTGCTAGTGCATTTATTATTATGTATTGTATATCGTATAATGTAATGCAACGTAAAACAAAAGCTGATTATGTTATAAAGTTTTTATATGTTATAATAAAATTGTTTTAATTTTTAATTTTAATTATATAGCCAAACACACCTTAAATAAGTTCTTTAACAATTTCAAATGCACATTTCAAATTACTTGTGTGCTGAACTGTTTGTTTGTTTGTTTGTTTTTATGGGCAGTGAAAATTCAACCACCCCTACATCACTATCATGACCATCAACTCTCTCTGAACACGCGTGCAGTCCAAAGAAAAAGAAAACAGTATAAGATCAGGCAAACAGCAGAAGAGATTTCATTGGACAACAGGGTTTTACAGCAAAAGATAAATGGGAATAAAAAAAAAAAAGTTGGTTCGCTTTTTTTCCAATAGATTGCTGGCATATTTTGGGGTCTATTGGGGGCACAACCTTTTTTGAGTCATTTACATCTCAAAGTTTTCTTGCAAACATGATAAGGAAAATGTCACTTATATATCTACTGCTATATGCAAGGAATAATAACCACCAGATTGAAACTTTTTTTTTTTTTAAATACAGACAGAGAGGGATCACGAGGACCCATGTGGGTTATTTCGATTTTTTTAATTATAATTATTATTTCCCAGCGCAGAATTTTGTGAAAGACACGGAAAATAGACGTTAGTAAAAGGAAGATTTTTAACTATTTAAGTTCTGACAGTTTTCCTAAGGAAATCTCCAATTTTCTCTTATAAATTGTTTTTAGGTGAGATTTCTTGGTGCATTTTAGCTCTGGCCAGAGGTTTCTGCTAAAGTATTCGTCTGGTGAGGACTTTAGAAATGCAGGACTTTTGGTGGATTGCTAGCCATCCTATTTAACCAAAATAGGTTGTAACCTTTTTGTTAGGTTTCAATACAGTATGTAATATAGTTTTTTAACTGAATCTATTATATTGTTAAGAGTGGGTTTTAACGCATGGGATAAAAATGATATTTCTTGTTCCTATGGATTTGGCTGATGACACACGTGCGAAGATGATCCACACGCGCGAGGGTTAGGATGACAACATGGACTATTGATCCAACACATCACGTACGATTAAATAAAAAAAAGTCACTTATTGAACAACCAGAAACAGCTTGTTGCTCATCATTTCAACATCAATGCCGTTTATCCAATACACAAACAAGCAAAAATAACACAAACACATTGTTTTGTGCAAAACGCATGAAAATAAATCTGGGATTCTGATTTTTGTGTTTTTTGTTTGCTTATGTGTGATCATTTCACGTGTGCAATACTGAATGTGACGAGAATATTGTGTTTTAGTTTGGATGATGAGAAAACCCAACTAATAATTATTACAATCCCATACTAAAATTTTCCAGGAAAGTTGGTTGTAAATTCTCATTTTGATCTCCTTCTCATTAATTTTATCTTAACATTGCTTCTTCTGCTACCCCACAGTCAAGAAGAAAACAAAACTCACAAAACTCCAAAACAATTATCTTCTTACACATGGTGATTCATGTTCACATGACTATATTATATACATATATATATATACACACACACACATTATTTATGTTATTTATATTATAGGCTAACCTCCATTGAGCCAAAGAACAAGAGGCTTTTTGTCAGGCAACGAGGTGGCTTCAGTTAACCAATAGAAGAGAGCTCTTCCGTGTTGCTCATTGACCGTGACATACCCAGAAAACTGAGAAAATCCCACCTTTGGTTGACCAGGAAGTGTAGAGATTCGATCTAGCTCTTTCTCTGAATTAGAAACTGCTGCAGTAGTAGTATAACTACTAAATGATGACACTAAGAAGAAGAAGAACAGCAAGTAAAGGACTGGACCTTTTTTTCTCCCTCGGAAAATGACCATTATTTTATTTTCTTATTTGCTTTCTCTGATTATGAAATAAATTTTCTTTGGGAGTGGGAAAGTTGGTGGAGGTAGGTTTGGAGATTATTTATGTGTAGCTGAGAGTAGTGTTTAGGCTTAGTTATATATGGGTCTATAAGTAGAGAGGCCCTTTACTTGTTTTGTGTGTGTGTGTGTGTGTATGTGGCCAATTACCAGTCTTTGAATATGAAGGTGTTTGATGCATTACTACACAACTGCAAGTTGGTGCTGCTGACTCTGTATGTGGACCTGCCCATCACACCTTCCCCTCCCCCCGGCGCGCCCCGCCGCCCCCCCCCCTCTCTCTCTCTCTGAATCTGGAGAGAGAAAGAGAGAGAGTACTGAGAACAGCAGGTCCTACTAGAGAAATTGAAACTTGGATGCAAAGATCTTCTTGGGGGGGTTAATTAGACGCCCAGAACCTTCCTAATGAATGCATCACATCACAAGACTTAGTAAGGCTGTGCTCTCTTTTATTATTATTATTATTATTATTATTATTATTATTATTGGAGAATTCTACGGGATACCTAGAATACAATTCTAAACTGTCATATTATATCTAACAGATTAGTATATGGTTATATATATATATATATATGTAATAATTTAGATCCTAAATGCTATATATATATATATGTAATAATTTAGATCCTAAATGCTATATATATATATTTGTTTTTTTTTTTTGGGTGCTAATATCAAATGAGCCATGCCACTTTCAGCTCAGAAAACAAAATAAAATAAAAACCTAATTAAGGAATTTGGAGATTGAAGATATTAAGACTCAGTTAATCCCATCCCAATTACCAGGTGATTTTAGAAAAGCGATTTGCATTGAAAATTAAAAATTATACTTAATGAAGCTAAGCTGATATCTTACGGAGATTTTTCTTCTCTGTTAATCCTCGAGCCAAGCTATGTAAGGATCACATTATTATATTATTATTTTCTTAAATCGCATTAATTAGTTGACTAAAACTAGCTGTTTGTTTCTTTCAAGTTAAGCGATAAGCATAATCACAACTAGATCTATATATATATATATAATAAAATAGCCGCTATTTGACTAACATTGTGTGTGCGTGACCAAGGAGAGAGGCTGACTAATTTCTAAATAGAATGAAACAACCACATGTGACGGTTTTATAGCGGCAAAGGACGATGTATCAGGATTCTCTTACCTCTTATTCAAGGATCGATTTTTATTGTATACATTGAAGCTGAAATTATGTCTCTGCCGAATATGACTTATGTGACTCCCTAAATGCTAGTTAACAAAAGAATGAATCAGTTTCCTTTTTGTTCTATCTATGGTCTCAGGAAATTAACAAAGGTCGTCAGATTTTGGGCATGAGGAAACCATTGATATATGTTCTTTTATTAGAAAAAAATATAACTAAACAAATGTATATCCTATCATGTACATGTTTGTATGTGTATAGATATATGCATAAAGATCATATATCATGCAAGAGTAAAAAAAGTAGAGGGGTGTTTGGCAGTTATGATTCCCACTACAAACTCAATTATAAACAGTAAAAAGTTATCACATGCTACAGTAACAATAAAAAAATTGCTACAGTATAAAGCTCTCACATGCTACAGTAAAAGTAGTTCCACCATTGGTTCTCACCACCCTTCCAAACACCCACTAAGTGGTCCTGAAATGTGAGGGGACATTAGCAAATATTGTGGAGAGGGGGGTGGGTTGGAATTTCTTGTGACCCCTTCTATTGGGCAGCTTATAGTCTTGGATTCTTTGAATATGGTATGAGACAAATGAAGCTGGAATCTGACCAATAAGAGTGCGCATAAACAAACAGAAATGTCTACATCTTTTTTCTTTCTTTCTTTCTTTATATATTTTTTTGAAGGATTTTGTAATGTATGATGCAATAATCCATGGGTACAAGTCAAAACTATTATAATTTTTTACTTTCTTTCTTTTCTCTTCTCGGAATAAAAGACTATCACAAGTTTGGTTTACACAAACACAAAGGGTACGTGGTGTAAAAAAAAGAGTGATCAGTAATCTTCTTTGAGTTTCCTCCTCCTATCCAAGAATTGTCAAAATAACCCTATTTATAAATTTTTGTTAAAATTAAAAATTAATTAATTCCAGTTCATAACCTTAGCATTAGTAATTATGCATGAAAAGTGTTGTGTACATTGATTGCTTATACGTCGCAATATTATGTTAACATTGGTGCCACATAATAAATATGAGATTAAATGACTTCTACAAAACAGGATGGAGTTTCACACGGATGAGGATAGACAGCCGACCTTCTAAACTTTTTTTTCTTTTAATATTATATATAAAATTTTATAAAAATTATATTTTGTCCCTCGTAAAATGATACTCTGCCCCCCTAAAATTATGTTGCATCTCTTTTAAAGTTTTATATCTCCTTTATTTAATTTTTCCTAATAATGTTAGTATATGTTTTGCTCTCCTGACTAATTTTTCTACCTTTGCATTTGTCCACAAGTGATCTTATATACGTATTGTTTTACTCATGATGATACTGATTGTTAGCACTATTTTTTGGTCGTTAACAGCAAATTTGATGATTTTCAATAAGGCTTGGCGGAGCAAAGAAAATATATATTTTTTTGCTTGTAAAGAAACAAAAAAATTTTTGCAAAGAAAAAAATAGTGCTCAATAATACTTATAATTTAACAGCTATATGTTGATTTGGTTTAGTTGATTGGGAGGAGTCAAGGGTTCGGTAATTGTTCTATAGATTTCTATATCGCCTCTGTATACAATAGAGTTGTCGATGATAGTAGTTAGCTTATAGGTTCACCAAATTCTCCTTCAAAATCCCACACGAAGATGTTGTTAGTATGAAAACAACTCATTTAGCTTGCTATATTGTAACTACTTACCATAATTGTCGCTGAGTTGCGTAATGTTTTTTAATTCCTAGTCACATAATATTTAAGGGGTGTTTTGTATGCAGTAATTTATAAGAAACATATTTTTAGGAAAGTGATAGTAGGAAATATGATTCACAAGAAGCTAATATTATTACATTTGATTGTACACAAGAATCTTCTCTTAGATTTCTAGAAATAATATATTGTTATGTTTGGTTGTACATAGGAATCTTGTATAGTTGACAAAAATAAATAGTTGTATTATCTTTCAAAAAACATTTCCATTATCATTTATATATTAATACAATATTAATATTGAATATTTTTTACAAAAAATTCATTCACAATATTATTATTATCATTAGAAAGAATTTAAAGTCATAAAAACCTCTTTAAAAACATTTAACAACAACAACAAAACTACTATTATTGTTTAATAATCATATGATATTATTACATTAGTAATATTAATATTACCATCGTTGTTATTATCATCATTATTATTAACACTATTGTTGTTGTTGTTAAATTAATTTTTAATAATAGTATTATTATTATTTAATAATATATTGATGTTAAAATATTGTGTATATAACATATTACATATTGATATGAATATAAGTAATAATAAAAATATAATTTTATAGATTTTTAATAACAGTGTTGTTATTATTTTATATTATATAAAATATAATAATAAAAATACACTTTTTAATAGTATATTATTTCTTATTATATTAAGTTATTATAATATTGTGAATAATAAATTGTATTTATTATTATTATTATT
This sequence comes from Artocarpus hirsutus, assembly GCA_946598075.1. Lineage (NCBI taxonomy): Eukaryota > Viridiplantae > Streptophyta > Magnoliopsida > Rosales > Moraceae > Artocarpus > Artocarpus hirsutus. The sequence continues at coordinate 5,433 of CAMOHE010054820.1, read as the reverse complement.
ATTATTATTATTATATTTTTATAATTTAATATTAATATTATATGTACTATTTAATTGATATTATACTATTATATTTTCATTATTGTTGTTATATTTAATATAAGAGGTTAGTACTAATATTAAATAATAATAGCAATATGAATATGAATAATATAATAATATTACTATAATTTGATTTTAACATTATTATGAATATTAATATTATAGTATTAAATTTTTATTATTGTTTTTAATATTATTATAATCATAGTATGTTAGTACTAATATTAAATAATAATAGCGATATGAATATGAATAATATAATAATACTACTATAATTTGATATTACAATTACCATGAGTACTAATATTATAGTAATAAATTTTAACATTAAATCAGATTATTAACTTATTATAATATTATAAATATTAAATTGCATTATTATTATTATTATATTACTCTAATTTAATATTAATATTATACTACTATATTTTTATTATTATTGTTATCCTTATTATGAAATTATTATTTTATATTAATATTTATTTATATTTATATAATATAATAATATTAATTTATAACTACAATTATAATTATAATATATTAATATTAATATGTTGTATATATATCATATAATATATTGATATGAATATTATTAATAATAAAAATATAATTCTTAATAATGTATTATTGTTTTACATTAATCTTAACGTAAAATAATAATATTAAGTTATGATAATATTATAAATATCTTATAGTATTTTGTATTTATTTATTTATTGTCATGATCATTATTATTATCATCATCATCATGGAAGAGAAGATGAGATTCCCATGATTTTGAGATTCCTCAGAATATGAATATTACCTTGTTGGGTCGGATTTAAATTCCCCAACATAAGGTAAAATAAATCTCATAAGATTAAGTTTATCAGAAATCCAAAAATCATAATTCTTGTACCAAATGTGAAAATTTTGTAGTCCCACTCACACCTTTAAGATTACTATATACCAAATGCCCCCCTTATTTTGTGGACAAATGCTTAATTATAAAGGTAAGAGACTATATATGGTGTTAAACAAGAGAAGCGTTTTGAGATGCATTTTCCCCCAATAGTTTATAAATTTGAAATGTTTTCTTGTTGTGAGTGGATTAACATTTTTCTATTGTTTAAAGTTACAATATTTGGTTACCCTTGCTTTTATAAAAGATAGTGCTATTATTTATGGTATAGCAAATTAGATTAGAGTTATGTTTACCCTACTCTATATTTTTGTCTAAAAAAATATTTTAAATTTTTAGAGCATTTTAATAAAAATTGAAAGCATTCATGTTGTTGCGCTCCCTAATTTGTTTTGCAGACATTCAAAACACATTTTCTATTAGTTTAAGAAAATAGGTTTTAAATTAAATTAGAAAGATCACAACAAAATGGGTATTCAAAAATTTTTTAAGCCTTTTGGTATCCAACTAGGAGGATATGAAAAAAAAGACACACACAATCCTAAGATTTCCTTTCATTCTTTCTACAATTTTGTTTGCTACTAGTGGAGGGTTTGTAGGACAGGAGCCTGCTGCCTCTTCTATAATGGTTGCAGGATGCATTTTGATCGTCGTTTTGGCCATGCATGTGTGTTGGAGACTTTTTTCCCTTGTGCTTTCGCCACATGGTAGCTGGTAAGGTCGAAAAGGCCACCTTTTTCTTTGTGGCTTGAAGGAGCTTACGTGCTCGGCCTCCATCTTTTAGGGACTTCAAACTTCTTAGGGCTTGGGTTCTTTGGGGGGTGGTGTTTCTCTAGTGGGTAGAGGTGTGTGGTGGCATGTGGTTGTCATATATCGAAAGGTTGTTTTCCTCTTCGGATTTTCTTTCGCTTGTAGGCAGCAATACAGGTTCCATGCTCCACCTTTGCAATGGTTAGCTTGTAGCCAGCAATCTTGTTGGTGGCCTTTGGATTTTTCCTTTTTTTGTGTTAATCAAATAAAGGTGTTTATGTTTCCACCGTTTAGCCTTAGTATGTTTTAGTTTTTTTTTTTTGGGAGGCAGTCTCTGATCTTCCGTTGTAGTTTTTACATCTTGTCTATTTTTGGCCTTTGCAGTATTGTGTTTGGCCTTGATTTTTTTAGTCTCTCGATCTTATTCAATCAAAGTTGTCCACCTACTATAGTGGTATGTTTGAAAGAGTCGTAGAGGTGCTTGATTTGTTGTGTGCCCTTATGGTTTCCCTTTGTTAGAACTTGTTATACTTTTTACCTGTTGAACGTTTCAATCGAACCTATTAGTAGTTTTGGTTTATGGAAAGGATTAAGTCGTCGAGTATGTTAAGGTTTTTCGTGTCTAAATTAGTATTTGTATTTTTTTAATTTAGAAGCAATTACCTTTTCCCTTAAAAAATGAGGAGGATTTGTACTACACGTCATACTTTAATAAGGTGGAAGAAAAGGTTTGACCAAGTTCCTAGTAATCCAAAGGTGCGAGGAATAAGTCATTAGGGAATGACAAGGCAATCATGTAATTACAAAATGATTTCTAGACATGGCTTTTTGGGGATTTCAGAAAAAAATTAATTTAATTTCAAATATATGATAGGTTTCATACTTGGAAAAGGTTATATCATACCATAAGAATCCCTTACAAAACCTGAACAAAAGACCCTAAAATACCAAAGGAAAAGCTAGGGTTTTATCTTAAAATTCCTTGATCTTCCTTTGCACCTCTTGTTCTTGCTTTCTTGGATAATTTGAAGGCTTAAATCATCAAAATTTTGAGAGAGAAAAACATAAAGAGGGGAAGATTTCATGAGGAAGGAATGTGAGCAATTTTTTTTAATGAATAACCAAACTTTTATTATTAATACCTTTAGGTATTTATAGTGCTCATGTTGGGGACTAATTTTGCAAATAAAATTGTCCTGTGCCACTTGTAAAAGCTAGATTCACTAGGAAGCTTATGGAGGATTCTTTAACTTTTAAGGTGTGCTCGTAGGTCCCACTACCACATTTTTAACAATATAACTTTATACTGCACTGTATTTTTCCTATACTACTAGTATGTTTCCTCTATTGTTACAAACTTCCACATGCTTCCATACTTATCTATATTCTCTACACAGTATAATTCTCATATTGATTAATCTTCTACAGTATAATTTTCATACCGTATTATCCTCATACTGCAACAGTTAAAGTTTCTAGCTTATTTTCCACTGCTCATTAACTACTTCTCATCTTTATGTAATTCATATTATGCTTAAAACTATGGCATGGTTTTTAATCTTGTAAATCCTATACTTACTCTTAAGGAATTTGTCACAAAATTAGATTTAAGCAATAATTTTTGTGACATTTGTATTGCTCAACATAACTGCTTAAATATTGCACGTATAATGTTCAAAGAATTTTTTGAGTATTACAATAGAGGGCTATAAATAGGGGATCGGATTAAAAAAAAATTCCATATTTTGGCTAATAGATATGAACAAAAATAATTATCATAATACTTGTTCACATCTATTGGTCTAAATACAACTATGGGATGATCAATTGTTCCTAAACTACCAATCTTTCCTGTTATTTTTTTTTCTTTACATTAATTGGTGTATGGGCACAGGTTGAATCTTCTTAGACTTCTCAACTTTCTCTTCAATAGTTTTTTAGTTATGGTATTCTTAGCTCTAAAGGGGAGAGCATAAAAGGCCTAGATAAAGGACAACAAAGATTTTAGATAACAATACACCACTAAAAGTCTATGTACAGAACACAATAATAGATTTGAGTTTGAATTTAAAATCAAGCTCATCACTATGGCCACAATTGGCACTGTTAACGCGGTGGGTGTATGACTATCTTGTTGGAAAAAATGGTTAATAATCGTTTTAAGGAGTCATTTTGAGGTATAATTTTAAGTGGGACCTACTTTGTAAAAGTGACAGATCTTGTTAGATTTGCATTCTCCATCGTGATGAGATCGAAATCATATATTTATATGCTTAAAATGGTAATCGAATGAATGAAAAATTGATGCTTAAAATGTGCCCATTGACATTTGGATTTGTTGGAAAAAGCTTAAATGTGGAGTCCTATATTGGTTAGGTATTAAAGCTTGATAATATTTTTAATAGGTCATACTTTTATGCTTGGGTAATATATTGTACCTAAGAGGCTCTCTCATGAGCAGGGTGGGTTAGGGGCCCAATGTGTGCAGGCACGTCCTGAGTGACGCAAATGCCAAATTTGTTGAGCTTACCTTGCATGATCCAAAATTAACTATTGAGAGGCTTAAAGAGAAAGACATTGTTTCAAGTTCACCGAAGGTGGCTTAATGGCTCAATATTAAACCTGCTCATAAAGTTGTAGCTAGTAGAGGTTAATGGCATCATATTAAACCTCACAAAACCTAGTTTAATGACACTAAAATTAAACTTCATAAAATCTAAAATTAAACTATGTTGTAACGCCCCTCATGCTTGGCCTATATATAAGGCCATCTTCTACGACTTCACACTCACAAAAATCACACATGAATTGCACAAAAGACACAAGCTTCTCTCTTGTTTTTGAGTTCTGTTCATCAGAGTGCACAACTGGAGGGGACAAATCTGTTTTAATGAAAGCGCGAGCCACACGTGGCTCAACTATCATTTTTGTTCCAATTGAGATTTAGTCACTGTTTCAAGGTTGTAATGCCACCTATTTTTGAGTAGGGCTAAGCATGACTCGAACCTTCAACTTATGGTTGGGGTGGAGGGACTTACAACCAACTGAGTTGTCCTCACTTGTCGCATATTATTTATCTTGACAATAAAAATAAATACTGTATACAATCAATATCAAATTTGTAACATAAAAAGTATGCAACACAAATTATTATGTATGGAAGGAACAATTTTAAGCACGTCCAAAGTTGTAACAATTTGCGATATAATTTTATCCTCCCGTATAACATTCATAATTAGCTATCAATTTTATTTAAACTCTCTAATTATATCTTTATCTAGGAAGACAGTTAAATTGTTAACGGATAATTCATTGATGACTCTATCATGAATAAAAAAAAAAGTTTTTTTGACATCTAGTATGGAATAGTTTTGAAATCTCATTTACCCAAGTATCAAATAATACTATGGGAATATTATTTTTTAATGAAAAAGAAAAACTGGATTACATGTCTACAAAATAAGGTTTCAACTATCTATAATATTATATCTCCAACTTACCAAGCTTTTTTGATCAATAAAATTACTCTCATTTATTGGCAAATCAAAAAACACAATAAATGAATCTTTCTTTTAATCACTTATAAAATAAGGAAAATTCCAAAGATGATCAACAATAATAGAATTTAATTTTTATCACGAAATTATATATATATATATATATATATATATATATATATGAATCATAATTCCATTGTGGATTTGGTTAAGGGTATTCTAAATATATTGATGCAGTTTTGG
>CAMOHE010054818.1:112106-125761 GCA_946598075.1 Artocarpus hirsutus | reverse complement strand
AAATCAAGTAAGTTAGTAGAGAAAGGCCTTGAAAAAAAAAAAAGAACACTTGACTTTGTTCATCATTTCATTTATAGCATTCTATTATTTTCGAACCTAGTGAATAGGCTTTAATTTTTATGGACTATTGACTTTGTTTATCACTTCATCTGTAGTTGACGTTTCTTGTTGCAGTGAATGATTATGTTTCTTAATTTATACTTTTAAATATGGTCACTGTCTTTAGACATCAAACTTGCTTGTTGTTGAGAATGCTTTATGTATTATCATCTTATATTTTCTACAAATTTTCTTCACTTAAAAAAAAAAAAGGTCCAAAAAATTACATTAGGTAATAGCATAGGTTTAAACTGCCTCAACCCGCCCACACCCGCCTGCAACCACCCAAAACCAAACCGAAACCACCCGCCATATGATGGGCGGTTTATGGGTTGATTAATCGCCAACCTGCCATCCCAAAAAACCGCACCGCACCAGCCCAAAAACCGTCAAACCGCCCGCTATTCAACCCTATCCAAGGTATATAGAAATTTTATTTACACCCCAAATTTATATCAAGGCATCCTAAACTAGTTAAAATTTTGTAATATTTTTTTGGTAAATTATAATATTTTTTAATATTGAGATTTCATGTAATATCATAATTACCCTTGTATATACCCCATATGCATTAACCATCTTGTTAACAAGATTTTTACTTCCTTTTTTTGGCTAACTTTTCATTTTATTTTCATTTGAAATTAATGATTTCCTTGAAATCAAAATCCTTCAATCTCGTATTCAAAGATTTGTTTATTATATTTTGAAGTTCCTTTTTTTTTTTTTTTTTTTGCTGGAACGTATTTTGTTATGCTTTTTCCTTAAAAAATGTTTTGATATAATATCATCACAATGTAAGTTGCTTCTTTTTATTGTTATTATAAAAGTTTTATCAGAGCCGGTTGATTATACTTATATATCCGTTAATGTTGTTTCTCAAGTTTCATGAAGTTTAAACGAATTTGATTACAGGGAAATCATTCAACTTCAAATGAAATTGAAAGAAAAGTGAGTCGAAAAAAAAAAGGACGTCAAAATTTTTTTTTTAACAAAATAGATTAAGAATTGCGTGTATACAAGGGCATTTGTAGAATTTTATAAGATCTTAATGCTTAAAAAGAAAAATATTTTTAAATTTTAAAAATCATGGGTGCCTTAATAAAAACTTGGGGTGTAAATATAATTTTTTAATTTTATAGGGTATTTGAAAAAAGTGTTGAAATTAAAAATATTGATTTAAAAACTATAATATGTAAAAGCTCTATACCATAAATTTTTTTGCTTTGTGGTATACCTATCGAAAGCTTTACGTTTTGTTTCTAACCGAGATATTAAACAACCACTAACTTCTTCCCCTTCTTTTTGTGAGTTGTGAATAGGAATCAGACAAGAATACCCACAATGAGATCAGAATCAGAACTAAACGGGAAATCCTTGGCTTGCTAACCTCAAACCGGACGAGAAAAATCAGAGATACACACAAAAAAGATGATTTTCCAAGCACCAACTACAACCGTTATTGAATCTTATTTCTGGAAAATTTAGATATATAGTAAAATCCTACCAGTTACTTTGAAATATAACAAAAAAATTAAAATATTTGCTATAAAGAACAAAAATTTATATCATTATAATAATATGTTATAATAAAAGAAAATTATACCATTATGATAATAACCATAAACTGTACGGTTATTAGATAAAAAAGGGAAAGGGAAAGGGAAATTTTTGGTTTATTTTCTTATATTACTGAAAAAAAAAAAAGATTTCATAATTTTTCTCTTGTGTCCATTGATGCGTATTAGTAAACAGTGGTTATAAAAATGCAATATCACAACCGTCAAAAATCACTACAATTGTTAGAATAATATAATATGAATACAAAAGAAAATAATTGAAAAAACTAGTATCATCCCTTGGAACATTTTTTCAGTACCATGAAGAAAATTAACCCCAAAAAAAATGCTTAAGCAAAGATAAGCTGCCTGTAATTTAACCGAAAACCCACGTGAGTACCACGTGGTAAGTATTCATCAATTATCCTCTTCAACAAGACTTCCCTACAAATCCTGCAAAGATATATCCCCGGATCCTCTAGAGACAGAAGTGTAAGATTCTAGAAATATATCCTCTTCGCATTGCCACGTGGTAGAAACCCATTGACTCTTCCAAATTGCTAAGCCCAATCCATGGCTGGCGTCCGTTGACTATCACAGTGCACTGCTCGGAGGGAGAGAGAGAGCTGCAACTCAAAAATGGCCGGACTTGGCACTTATTGCTGCTCAACTCTCTCGTGGAAAAGGAAAAGAATTTGTGTTCTTCTATTATAAGAATTAATTCTGTGAAATATTTTCTTTGACCTTGGTTCTGTTTTTGACGAATATAAAATATTTTTAAACATGTCCTAGTGAAAAACTTTAGTATTTGAGCTTAACAGATGTTCGAGAAGTATCGTTAGAACATGATTGTAGTTCATATACGGTGTGAGAATTTTATACTAAAATAATTTTTTATTTTTAATTATAACAACTATAATTCTAGTCAATGTTATCAAATACTTACAAGTTTTACTTAGAATTTCTAGTTTTAGCCTTTTTATTTCACATATTTTGAAGTTCATTGCTCAACTATTTTGTCGTACTTGTACTTGTACATGTGCATGTACATGTGGGCATGCAGAATCTAATTTTGGCTACTTAAAAAAAAAAAAAAAAGGAAAAAGAAAAAAGAAAATCTTCAACTTTTGGTTTTGTTTTGAGCAGTTTCAGAACATCTCCAATGGAATTCTCGTCTCTCACTCATCTTGGGGGAACTGTGTTAGGGAAGCCGATTCGCCGGAGAGGATCGGCCATTAGGGCAGAAGTGGATTATGTGAGTGCTGAAGAAGCAAAACAACTTGTTGCTGAGGGATACACAGTTCTTGATGTCAGGGATAAATCTCAATTTGATAGAGCACATATCAAGTCATGTTACCATGTCCCTCTTTTCATTGAGAACAACGACAATGACTTGGGTATAAATTAAAATTGCAATGAGTTTATAAACAGAAATGTTTTCAATTATTAGATTTTCATTGACTTCTGCTTTCATTTGTTATTTGTTTTGTGCAGGCACAATTGTGAAGAGGACTTTGCACAACAACTTCTCGGGCTTGTTCTTCGGATTGCCGTTTACGAAGCCTAATCCCGAGTTTGTGCAATCTGTTAAAAGCCAGTTTTCACCTGGAAGTAGACTCTTGCTTGTGTGTCAAGAAGGATTGAGGTGATTTAGTTCATGTCAAATACTTGGAATTTATTTGTCTTTGGCCTTCTTTCATGAGGACTCTGGACCAAGTTGTATTTTGAATGAAACAAGTTTCAAACCAATAACCATGTCATTGTGATTGTTAATATCCTGCCCAGGAATTGGGACAAAGAAAGGTGGTAGTCAAAAATATTTGGCATGCAAAATTTTGGCCTAAAATATGAAGAAAAATACAAGCAAATTGAGAAGGGATAGATATATAAGCCAAGTAACGAGAAAGAACTCCATAAGTCATGAGATGACAATCCTGTCTAAAAAAGATGGTTTCCAGTTAGAAGCAGATATGTCGGGAGATGATAAGAGGGTTCACCTCCTTTAAATCGAGGGTCTAAGCTTTGCCGGAATGGCAAAATTATACTTGGTTCACAACATAATGAGTAAAATAAAGCCTGTATTGAAATGTAAATGAACATAAAATTATAAGAACATTGGAGCACCCCACTTTACAAGTTTAATTGACCATTTAAAATGAAAGTCCAAATCAATTAGAAAGATCAATTTCTATAGATAATAAGTTTGATCAAGACGTGTTATCCGAACATATGTTTTGTGGGTCATTTTTTCCCAACAATTTGACTTAAGAATAGATGATATTGAATGTTGAATTAATATTTAGTTAGTTTTCCTTAAATACTTATCACTTGGGAAGCAGTCTTTTCCCTTTTCTTTTTTTTTTTTTTTTTTTTTTGCCTAATTTGGAAACCATTTGACAGGATACTGTTTCTTTTAAATTTCAAGGTCTACTGCAGCTGCCAATAAGTTAGAGGAAGCTGGGTTCCAAAACTTAGCATGCATAGTATCAGGGCTTCAAACTGTCAAACCAGGTTAAGATTATCTCAAACCTATTAGTCTACACTTGGAGATGATAGAGTTTTGCTTTTGACTTTTGCCCATGTATGTAGGAACATTTGATTCTGTTGGTTCCACTGAGTTGCAAGATGCTGGTAAAACTGGTTGAGTTACAGTTCAAGGCAAAATCTCAGCTGTATTGGGAACTGTACTCGTCTGTAAGTCCTCTTTTTCTTTTTTTGGTTTTTCTTGTTCGTTAGTTCTAGTTCTGGAACAGGCTTGCTCTTAAAAATGATAAGGTTCGGATCCTGGACTTTTGTTATGGGAGGGCTGTATATCTACCTAACATAGAGACGTGAGAAACATAACATAACATTCATTTAACATAAATATTAGCGTTAGAAAAGCATAAAAGTAGTATAGGATAACTAAATTTTTTGATGTTACATATTTTTAACGTTGGTTTTCTCATATCATTGTTTTTTTTTTTTTTTCTAACGCTAATGTTTATGTTGACTAAATTTCATGTTACATTTATGATTTTTATATATTAGGGTAAAAATATGGTCCTCGGAAGGACCATAGCAATCCCCTTGGATTCTATAAATGACATTTGTTTTCCCCATTTCCTCAATTTTCAGGTGCATAACTATTCATCACCTTCTTCCCGGAGCATGCAGAGAAGTTGTTCCAATTGGCCCCTACAAGATGGCTCCTATAAGAATATGAAATTTATCCTCTCTCTGTCAATTCACTAAAGAAGTTGCAGTTTGGACCTTTGCAACATAAATGTCTTTGAATATGTTCATTTCTATAAATAGCCAAATTCTTTCATCTCAATTTGGCTTGAAATAGAAATTTATCTCCGCGTGAGTACTAGACATGAAAAAGAAAAGAAGAAAAAAGGAAGAGGAATCATGTTCCTTTTTCTTTTTCTATTATTGAAGGGTTTACTACTCTATCAGAGTCACATTACATGAGAAATTATTTTCAAGTTACCTGAGGAATCAGAAGGATCTGGAACAAGTGTAGTTGCAAAAATACCCTCGTGTGTAGAATATGCTTGAATTAAAATAAGTGCACATTTGGCAAAGAAAATAGTCCCCGATATGTTGGGAAAAAGGAACTCAATCAATTCAGCCAATTTAAAGGTGTTTAGGAAGTTGTTCAAACAATAACTTTTAAGTTCCAACAAGTTATGTAGTGATATTTCTCACATACTACAATTTTTTTTTGTTTTAATTTGTGATTCTTACCATATTCCTAAAAGCCTTATTAACGTGGGATTAAGCAACATAATTCGATATTGAAAGTTTAATTTATTAGAAACTTTAATTTTTTTGTGTTTTAATTTGTGATTCTGACTATATTCCCAAAAGCCTCATTAATGTGGGATTAAGCAACATAATTCAATATTGATAGTTTAATTTATTAGAAACTTTAATTTTCTTTTTCGAAGTTGAATGCTTAATCAATAAACATGACTAATGCAAATTCCCTCTCATCTCTGAAGAATAGTTATTTTAAAGGAATATTTACCTTTTTATACCCTCTGTTTTCCGTTTTTTAAAAACTATAAATTTGATTCTTGAACTCGTTGAATATAAACTTTAAAATTAAATTTAATATACAAATCTATACTTATCTCAGTTAATAGTTGATTTTGTCATTTGCCATTGAAACTAATCAAATTATCTTGAAGTAAAAGGGAAAAAATATAACTTTCAAAAAATAAAAACAAAAATACACAAAACAACTATTTTTGAAAATATTTATACATTTTTAAAGTCAAAACCTTTAATAAAAAATTTTCTTATTATCAATTTGAGAATACTTTAGATAATTTCTCATGTCAAAATCGAAGAATGATTGAAAAAATAAATAAATTTATGTTTTACATCTAATATAAAAGTATATATTCGATAAGATTAAAAACTAAATATAAAGTGTTTAAATTAACCTAAATACAAAGTATAAAAAAAGTAAAAAAGCAAATAATCTTTATTTAAATTGCATTAAAAATTATATTTTTACATTCAAATATCAAATTTATCATCGACACATCAATTTAACATGACATTAAAAATACACTTATAAAGTCATTACCCGTATGCTATTCTTGCATCTTGAAAATCACCGTCTGGCTACTAAAACATAGGCGGCCTTTTTACATAACTTTTCGCGAGACTTGTTGTACAAAGTTCTAAAGAATAGAAGTTAAAAAGCACCCGTTGAATCCCCATTAAGAGGGAATTTTACACTTAATGAAAGACAAACTTATTGACATGGTTTAATCTATTACTCGGAGCAGACGAAACAAAATACAGGTGAGGAACGGAGAGATTGAGCAGTATATTACAACATTAAAGCTCGTTCAACATGTTGCATTGTATTACAACAATTATCACCACAACGCAACACAACAACCTCTAACATAACACATACTCATTCTTCACATTTGTAACAATAATCTCTTACCATAACACAATACGCTCAATTTTTATTTATTCTTAATAACATCCTCTTAATTACAACACAATTAATTTTTACAAATGGTAACCATATCCTCTTTAATATATAATGATTTTCTTATTTAAAAAATTAAAAAAAATAATAAGCTACTCTCTGCCACAACATGTAGAAAAAATTATAACGATCGTTTCACTTATAATCAGGTTTTTCTGCGGGCATACTAAGACTTTCTAAGTAGCTGCAAACAAATAGTTTACTGTCGAAATATCAAATCGGATAAAACCTCGAAAAGGCATAGTCAAGGGTTGAAAATCCAGCATTCTAGCTCAAAAAGAGGAAAAGAGAAAAAATTTCACAAAGACTGTGAACCGAGATTAACAAAATATTACCGTAAATTTACCTCCTTTTTTTTTTCTTTTTGTTCCTTCCAAAAAATATTACAATGAGATTAGAAAATGTACTTCTACTTCCGCTCTGTGCAAGTTGCAACACTACAAATGCTCAAATGTTGCACCATTCTGAAAAGCGTAGGGTTGATTTCAGCTGCCAGTGGTACCACTTGAATGGAAAAGATCAACTTGAAGGGCACTAAAAAGACAAAACCAGAAAGTTTGTTCTGTACCATTCTATTTGCGTCGGCACTTTGCAGTTATTAGTCTCCTTGTAGGCAGTAAAGCTGACGGATATTTCCCGAGGCTGAAATATCAATTAAGAAGATAGTTAAACCTCACTGACTGTCCTTTAAAATACTTGAGAACAAGAAAAAAGATGAAACGATGAAATTGTTAAACGATTACATTCGTGCAAAAGAGGTAAGTATTTGAGTTCATTTCAAAGCAGTATGTGTCCGAACTTAGGCGATTCACAACAAAATCTAAATTTAAACAAGTCATATGAAATCGAAAAGAATTTAAAAAATTCCCTTTGTCGGAGGACAAAGGACCTAGAACCAAAGTTATCTTTTACCATAAGGAGTCTATATACCAGCTATCTTCTATCATTTAGTCCACAAGATTAAAAAAAACAAAAAAAAAAAAAAAACAAAACAAAACAAAACAAAACAAAACTAGGGGATACCAGAACATCACCCAGTGTGTGCATCACCGGGAGTGTTACAGAAAACAAAAATACTATTTTTTACGTAAAAAAGAAAACAACAGCCATTACCATATAACCAGTCTTTAAAATACACATGGAGCGCACAAGTCAGTTCGCGTTTTCGGCTTTCTTCAAGGGGTGCTTCTCTCAGTAGTTGCTTTACCTCTCCTAAATTCTTTAGCTGCAAAGAATCAATTTAGGTTATTGAATAAGTTACAAGATATAAGTTAAACTGCAAGCAAAAAGCTTGCCACCACTTAAAGATGCAACCTAATGCGAATAAAATACAATCCAGGTCTCATCGGTATATCTTGACAACATACATTTCTTTTCTGAGATGCCAAATAACGATCTGGCAAGGGAAATGGGTTGTCTTTTGTGGAACCATGGGATTCACCGCCAAACCAGTTTGGAATCTGCAAATCAAGGGAAGTGAGCATATTATATGTCAGACCCCAATTCATACACAGAGAGAGAGAGAGAGAGCGACTAAGAATCGCAGGTTTGTAAATCTAAGAGCATCAGCACCCTCAACTCCATCGTTCCCCTGGCCCCATTTTAGCTTCATCGACAAGAAATAAAGAGACTGTAGGCAGCTATAAAAAGTACCAAAAAATTTGTAAACTGATCTGGGTCTACTTGCGTTGCTGACTCTGTCTGCACATCAGAAACACCTGCTGGATGAGATAATGAATCGTGTGGATCAACCACTCCAAGGGCCAAAGGCTCATTCCATCTATTGATAGTAGCCTCAATGCCAACTTCAGACATGTGCTCCTCCAACTGAGAATAATATGTGTTGTATGGTGCTACCTAATAAAAGTTCGGGGTCAGAACGGACTAGTTGTGTTCGTTTTCATCATGACAAATATACCGCTTATAAGATACAGCTATCTTTGTTTAGCGTGCAAATAAAATGATCCTGATTCCAAAATCACAAGAAATAGAACTCAATAGCACGATCTACCACAATGCTAGAAAGCAGTAAAAATACAAACTTATCTTTTTTCAACTTGGCCAAAAACAATACAAAAGGCAAAAACCATTCATTTGAACGGAAGAAGTGAAGCTATTAAGCAGGTATGGGATCCCAATTAATTAAAAGTAAAGTACGATTCAATTAAAACAGTACATCCTAAGATTAGAAATTCAGATTACAATGCTCCAGCACAAAAAAGTTAAAAGCTTAAAAACTTTGGAGATGTGCTAGCTCTAGAATATGGAAAGCCTTGTTAAAGGTACATTTTACAGTAAAATGGCTTAGTAGAAACATGGTCTACCAACAACATCTGGAGCACTGACCTGCAACTTATGATTATCACCAAGCATAAGTGGTCGTTGGTTCACCCCAAGAAAGAACACACACTCGCGGCAGTTAGCAATGCAGACTCGTTTAGATGCCGTAACCACATGAACTCTCTCGCAGTGTTCCACTCTTACTGCCTGTTAAATACAAGAAAATTAATACACACTTTGGGAAATTTTCGACCACGTGACGGTAGCATTCAAATTCTTTTTATAAGGACCACACTCATATTCATCACAGATAAAAGCTAAACAGTGATCAAATGAGATAGTATAATATGAGAAAAATCTCCCTTGCAAAACAAGGGTTCTAAATGCTTCTGAAGCGACTTCAGAACATCATAAAATGCTAAGACACAGACATCCAATACAGGAATAAAATTGTTGCAGAACTGTCAATTATGATATTGGGACAATTATGAAAAAGTTAAATGTAAATAGAGTCGAAAGAGACCTATCCTGAATTTGACACAGGTTTATGCTTTTTTTTTCCAGAAAACATTAGATAACTAAACGCATACATGAGAAAAAAAAGTCATATTTAAGACCTACATGAATAAGACAAAAAATAAATAAATAAACAGTTTAATATCTGAAAGAAAGACAAATGGATTACTTTATTACTCTCAAGATTTCTCACAAGACAAATGTAACGCTTAATTACTCTTTACAGTAATACTATTCTCTTGTGATGTTTGCTCAATTAGCTGACCGAGCAACTGTTCCTATTATTTAAAGGAAGAACTCAAGATAAATGGCATGGTGGCAGTTAGTTCGATGACATTATATCGTTGATAATGTTTTTATCAGCTATACGAAGATTTTTTAAGTAACTGAAATCTCACTCTTAAAGATTTTTTTATTACTCGTACGCAAGATTTTTAAGATATTTTTATCAGCAATATTGAGTTCTTTATACATAAGCAACTAAGCACTACAAATTTTCTTAAAAATTCTGTCAGTTAATTTATTTAGGAGCTACGCAAAAGATAGTCATGATAACAATGACTTCCATTCTCAGCTGTAATGTGATGTGGGCCAGCCCCCAATACCAGACTCACCAACGACTGTAATGTACAGTTAGAAGACATGTCCTAGTAATATTTTTTATGCTGTTCCATCCAAAAAATATTCACAAGACAAGTTCGTTAAGCCAATCCAACTCAAGTGCTTTCAATTGATGTTTCTATAGTTGGGGATTCAACTAGGATCAGACACACTAATGCACGAAACACCAGTATATCTGTAATAATTGATCATCGACAGCAAAAAGTCTTTGCATTTTACCTTTCCAACAGCACCAAGAACTATAGTAGCATCAGAGCATCCATAAACTGTGGCATATCTCAGAGGTGCTAAGATGTAAATAACAGAATCATGGCAGTTCAAAACCTGCAACGGAGAGTACATGTCAGAGGCAAGCCAAAGAAAGATCCATTCCATTAAAAGACATAGAACAACATTTTGACTGGAGCACTAACAAGTATCAAGAAGGATTACGAGCTAGTCACAAGTCATTATCAAAGTAGACTACCACAAAATCTCATTGGAGGATCAAATTTGGCTCAAGTTTTATAATTTGCCCCCTATATATAACAGCATGCTAAGATAAGTCACCTTAATCAACTTCACGTGGAAAGGAACACAAAGCCAACAACTATCAAAAACTTGGTTCTTTCACCCCTTTCATCATCAAAGAAATTATTCACTCATCTACATATCATATATAACAATGCAGGGAAGTCCTATTGAATCTTCTTCAATCGAATTTCTATCAATAATTCTGCCAACTTCCTAAATCCAGGTAACAGCATATATTTACAAAGAACCTAAGCTAGTTAAGTTTGAATTTTACATGGTGAAAATATGTCATGCAGCATAAATAAAAACAAAGGTATAATACTTCAACGAGGACAATTTTATGACAAACAAACCTTAACAGATGAACCTTTCAAGTCGGATGCTAGCTTTACAAGAGAGGTTTTAGAGACACCTTCAATAAAACTAGGACCCCTAGCACTTGTAGAAGGCTTGATTAAACTTGCACAGGCATCAGTCATGGCAACATCTGGATCTGACGAGTTCGTGAGCCCATTATCTTTTGGTATATTTCTTTCAGAAATATGCTCCAACATAGAAGCTATATTCTGCAGAATCCAGTCATGAAGTTGTGCAGCAGGAACAGGCACAGCAGGCATGTCAGGATCGGAATTTGCAAAAAATGGAGCAGACTGAATCAAGGAGCTTTCCTCCAATCCCTTGCCACCAAATTGAATCAGAAACCTAAGATGCTCAAACCTATCCATCGTCAGAACCTAAAAAAATAACATTAAATTAGGAAATTAAGAAGGCAAAATAAAAGGCCTGGAAAATGGTAACAACTAATAACATGTCGCATACGCCATATAATATCCAAAAGAAAAAACACAATAAACTACTGATAAAGCTACTGTCCTTACTATCGTCTACAATTGGAGCAAAAAGGATAATAAAGAAAGCCATTATTATCTTCTAATCCAAAGGAATCAACTTGTCAAGGCTAGAAATACCAAGTTCAGAAATATATCGACCTAAGCCTAGGGAGCATTAATTTTACAAACCAGAGATTCTTCTCCTTCTCCCTCTACGGGTTCTGCTAAAAGAGACAGAATGTTAGCCAAGTGCTTCTGCAGGTATGATAACTGATGAGCTTCTTCATCAGCCTGTGATGGCATAAACCGACGGCTGTTGCTGCGTACAAGCTGCCATGTTTGAAAAATATCACACAAATTGCTTCATCCAATTTTACTTAAATCAAAGGCACAAAGGTAAGGCAAAACCTCAACTATATTTAGAAACCAACAGCAAATAATTGTTCAATAATTCAAATCAAGACCCAAGTTAAAAGTTCTGGCATTGGGTTACAGATTTCCAAGTTACAAGA
Source organism: Artocarpus hirsutus (assembly GCA_946598075.1). Classification (NCBI taxonomy): domain Eukaryota; kingdom Viridiplantae; phylum Streptophyta; class Magnoliopsida; order Rosales; family Moraceae; genus Artocarpus; species Artocarpus hirsutus. The sequence goes on along the minus strand of CAMOHE010054818.1, from coordinate 113,832 downwards.
CTGATGAACATATTGCTCAACACATTGTCAGACAGACGACAAACTAAATCAATCTAAAGGAATAGTTTGCAATCAAATAATGCATCAAAAATAATCATGACTTCGTAATTAACCAAATTGAGATTCAAACTTCCAAGTTACAGCACCAATTAACATATTGCTAAGCAAATTCGCAAACAAAGCGGTTTATAACAAACTTAATCAGAAAAAGTAGATTTCTTAGCAATTCAAACATTTAAATAAAATTTGAATCCATTTCAAAATAATCCAAACCAACATTATATACAGTGCCCTACAAATGATGAATTCAAACAAGAAATGATCACCTGCAATGGAGAAAGAGCCGACAGGTAGCCATCGAAAGCCGAAGTAGAGGGCCAAACATCGGCGACAGAAGCCGAGTCCTTGTGCGTCCTCGGCAAAAGCCTCTTGTAGGACTGAATGTAGAGGAACAGAACCAGATCATGGACATCAGCACCGACATCGTCGATCTCGCTAGGCTTGGCACGGACGAGCGGGTCCGACTCGGAGTGCAGGACCGACGCGAGCGTGTCGAGGACGAGGCGCGCGTGGTCAATGGAGATCTGGAAGGCCTCCGCGATGGCAGCGGAACCGACGCGCTGGCTCGGAGGCGAATGCTCGACGAGCTTCTGCTTGAGCGGGATTAGGGTTTGGGTCGGGTCGGTGAAGATCAGCTTCGGGATTGGGAGGAGGCCGTGCTCGAACGGCTCCCGCCGGGGGTGAATCAGAGAGGTCGGGTCCCTCGCCGGCGTCGGAGATGGCGACGCCGACGTCGTACAAGCCTCGACGTGCTCGCTCATGAATTGTGGAGAGAAACTTCTTCGAGCTTTTTAGAGAGAGAGAGATTTGTGAGTTAGAGTTACAGATCTTCCAGAAATGAATAATTAGGAGAGAGAGTCTGTGTGAGTGAGAGAAAGGTGGTAGAGAAGTAGGGCGAGATTTGCTGTATTCCAGTGTACTAAATTTACCACGTGGTGTGTTTCTATTGGATAATTAAGATGATGGAGCAGAAGAGGTCAATTAGACACGAACACGTTTTCTGGTGTTATAAAAAGAGGTTAATTTCATAATTGATCCCTAAAGTTAATCCTCAGTCGTGGTTTAATCCTTCACGTTTAAAAGTATTATTTTGATACTTAATTAATTACTTATTTTAGTTTTGATCTCTTTGTTAATTTGACGTTAAATATTTAATAAAAAAAACTTTTAAAATGTAACTTTAATCCCTAACCTAATACTTTATTTTGTTTTTTAATTCTCCTGCTATAATTAAGAGTTATTATGAATTAAGATTTGAAAAATCTAAAATGAAAAATAAATGTAACTACCTTAATAAATGTAATTAAAAACAATTTTATTAGATTGTTACTAAGGTGAATTTTAATTAATACCAATATATAAGTATTAGATAATCACGTATTTTAAATACCAAGCTAAATATTATGATTTATACATACATATATACATATTGTCAGGGTATGATTTGGCTTAGGCCCAAATCATTGAGCAAAAGCCCAACTGGGAGGCCCAATTGAGCCCAATGAAAGTGTATGATTCATACTCGATGGCAATATCATATCAAGAGATTTATATTCGATTCATATGGAGTAGTGACTAAGGTTTGCCTACCATTCTAAATCCTTTAACTTTTGGTTCGTTGGAATCGATGTGCAAGAGTTAAGCTCGATATATGTAAAAAAAAAAA
>CAMOHE010054818.1:6121-112086 GCA_946598075.1 Artocarpus hirsutus | reverse complement strand
GGTGAAGATCAGCTTCGGGATTGGGAGGAGGCCGTGCTCGAACGGCTCTCGCCGGGGGTGAATCAGAGAGGTCGGGTCCCTCGCCGGCGTCGGAGATGGCGACGCCGACGCCGACGTCGTACAAGCCTCGACGTGCTCGCTCATGAATTGTGGAGAGAAACTTTTTCGAGCTTTTTAGAGAGAGAGAGATTTGTGAGTTAGAGTTACAGATCTTCCAGAAATGAATAATTAGGAGCGAGAGTCTGTGTGAGTGAGAGAAAGGTGGTAGAGAAGTAGGGCAAGATTTGCTGTATTCCAGTGTACTAAATTTGCCACGTGGTGTGTTTCTATTGGATAATTAGATGATGGAGCAGAAGAGGTCAATTAGACACGAACACGTTTTCTGGTGTTATAAAAAAAAAGTTAATTTCATAATTAATCCCTAAAGTTAATCTTCAGTCGTGGTTTAATCCTTGACGTTTAAAAGTCTTATGGGGTGTTTAAAAGGTGGTGGGAACCAATAGTGAGAACCATTTTTGCTGTAGCATGTGAGAGCTTTGTATTGTATCAATTTTTTTTATTGTTATTGTAGCATGTGAGAACTTTATACTGTTTATAACTGATTTTGTGGTGGAAACTATAGTTCCCACCACTTTGTCAAACACCCAGTTATTTTGATCATTAATCAATTACTTATTTTAGTTTTGATCTTTTTGTAAATTTGACGTTAAATATTTAATAAAAAAAACTTTTAAAATGTAACTTTGATTCCTAACCTAATATCTTTTTTTTTTTAATTCTTCTGCTATAATTAAGAGTTATTATGAACTAAGATTTAAAAAATCTAAAATGAAAAATAAATGTAACTACCTTAATAAATGTAATTTAAAACAATTTTATTAGATTGTTACTAAGGTGAATTTTAATTAATACCAATATATAAGTATTAGATAATCACGTATTTTAAATACCAAGCTAAATATTATGATTTATACATACATATATACATATTGTCAGGGTATGATTTGGCTTAGGCCCAAATCATTGAGCAAAAGCCCAACTGGGAGGCCCAATTGAGCCCAATGAAAGTGTATGATTCATACTCGATGGCAATATCATATCAAGAGATTTATATTCGATTCATATGGAGTAGTGACTAAGGTTTGCCTACCATTCTAAATCCTTTAACTTTTGGTTCGTTGGAATCGATGTGCAAGAGTTAAGCTCGATATATGTAAAAAAAAAAACCCACTAACTGACAAGCTAGAACGTGAGGTATGGACCAAGACTTGCACCCAACGTGGTAACAACACATGTCTCACTACTTCATACATTAAAGAATCCAAATCCATCTGTTGAAACCTATGATCTCGAGAATGACCTCTATTATTTGAGGATGGAGACGTCATTGGAATTCATTCGTTTTCATCCATTCATACTTACACCCTGCAAAAATCCATCTTTAGCAAAGTTCTCGTCTTTTCCACACAAATACCTATAATCTGTACCAAATTCATCATTATAGTGAAAAACAACAGACGTAGTTCTCCTTATAAAGTGACCTACTATAAAACTTCGTGCGCGGTACTAATTTATTATAATTCACATTCTAACCCTCTTTGTGAAAGCTATTAGAACCTAATAACGATAGTTTAAAGGCCCAACAGTCTCAAATCAGTTTATAATTTGGTTTTAACAATTCTTAATTTAATTAGATATCCAATGTCTACATATCATAATTTTAAACATCATAATCAATATATATACATATGTATATATAATATATTGACAATAAATATTCAACTTTTATCTTTTTTAAAAAAAGTAACGCTTAACTAGAAAACAATATAATAAATTGTTTTTATTTTAATTACATGAATCAAAATTGTTGTATTTAGTTTCTCATTCTATTTATTTTATTTTAAATTTTGATCTTTAATAATATATTGCTAACGGAGGGATTAAAAATGAAACAAATTAATATATTATGAACCAAAAGTGAAACAATATAATAAATTATGGACTAAAGTGAGACATTTTAAAAATATTTCATTAAATATTTAACACCCAACTAATGAAGGAACAAAACTGAAACAAAAGAAAATATTAGGGACCAAAATGGAGCTTTTTATACATTAAAAATAAACCAAGACTGAGTGTAAATTTCAAGGGATAGTTCCTTTTTTTTAATTAAAAAAATGAACTATTTCTTCACATTTTTTCAACCAAAAAGAAAAAAGTTCATTCTTCCTTTTCTTTTCCTTTGTTTTTCTTTAATTTTCTTCACCTTTTTTCAACAAGATACTATAATTGTTTCTAGTTCTTCCTCTATTTTTCTTTTCATTGTTCAGCCTCTTCTTGTGACACATGCCAAAGCTTGTATTAATTGCATTGCTATTATTGCTGTTTCAAGAGTTTTTATTGGCTAAAAAATTGTTCAAGATTATTTGAGAGAGCTCCTTAGAGTGTAAGATAACATACTGATATAATTTCTTTTTTTTTTTAAATAGATATTTGAAACTGTATTTTTTTAAGTAAAATTTCTATTCCCATTATATAGAGATAATAGAGAGGAAATGCTAACTTGTATACTTTACAAAAGAATGGGAATTGTTTTTTTTTTTAATTAACAAATGTAGAGAATGTCATGAGATTTTTTTGATGAAAATGTCATGAGATTTATAGGGCGTTTAGGAGCATGGATTTAAACCAATTAGTTAAAAACACTATAGCATGTAAGAACTTTGTATTGTATCTTACTTTTTCTTAATATTGTAGTATTTAAAAGCTTTATATTATATCAACCGAAAGTTTTGATTGAAACTAATAATGCCAAACGTCCCATTGTCATTTGTTGTTGGAATTTTTGGTATCATAGCAAAACACCTTCAAATATTATGGTAACGTATCGGCAGTTGTTAGCCGACTGTCACTAATTGCCAGAACTTATTCTATCATAGCTAGATATTTTTAAAAGTGCATTTAAATATACTGATTGGAACCAAAAAATTTCATTAAAATTAGTTTTACTGTATTGTTTTGTCTCACAAACTTAAAAAATCACTACAATATATTTAGTTCTAACATTTTCTTTGAACTATATTTCTGAACACCTTTGAAGTATTATATCATTATAGAATATTAACAGTAGCCAATGGATACTACTCGTTTCTCAATATTTCTTTTGGAAATTGTACTCAATGTTACTTTCTCAAAACTTATTGAAGGAAATAGTGGGTTTTGAAAACATACGTTGTACATAATAGTAAATAAAAAATTTACTAAGTGAAAATATTTTTTATTTATCTATATACTATGAGTAAAAAGAATTTGCAGGTAAATTTTTTTTTATTGCTATTTATTATGAAGATTTTCAAAACCAAATGTTTACTTTAAAAGTTTCAAAAATGTGACATTTTCTTAAATATATATTTGGTATTTAGATATGGTGGATAAAATCCATTTTAGACAAATCAAATGCCTTTTATCGGACAAATTAGATGGTGTATCACTATTTTACTATCAGTATTATGTTTTGCATCTTTTTTCTCAATCCTTTAATCCATACCATTTCTCCTAGCTAAAAAAATCAAAATACCATTAGATAATATATATTTGTGTAACTTTAACATAAAATACTTAAAAACAATAGTGAATTTATATTTATTAGAAGTGGTCTGCTTGAAAATTTTTTATAAAAATTATAAAATTGAAAAACAATACGACAAATGGAGTTCTTCATAAACTGACCTGCCGTCTTCCTTTCCCAAGTACTAAAAAGACTCCCATTTTAGAAAAATCCGATACTTCTGAATCATATTCGCATTGGCCCATGATCCTTTATATTTTTGTTTTTGCTAAGACCTATAGATTTTGAGTTAATAATATAATATACACTATCACTCAGCAAAAAAAAAAAAAACATATATATACTATCACAGATTTATACTGCGTGGATTTCACAAAATCATAGACATGTTGAATGTAATAAATTATTTGCCCTATTAATGCTATCCGTTTTTTATTTTGATTACATAGTTAAATTTACAGAAAAATCCAGCAAGTAACATTTTTTTTAAATATGCTAATGAAGTTTATGGCACCTCCTTTGAACATTGGCAGATAACAGCATACCACCCAAAACCAATTTGGATAATACCTAAAATGTCCCTAAAGCGAAGTAAGTCATGTGAGCAAAAGAAAACGATGATGGACGACGCAGGCGAAAGCTGCACCTCTGCGTGCGGCTGATTCCAGCGAGTTTGACCATCATGAATCCAAGTTTTGTCACACAACAAATTTAGAGTTGATTGATGTCGGTTTCAACATTGGAGAAGCAGCAAAGAGTGGCACGTAAAAGAGGGCTTTCTCACAAATCTTAAGAGTGGTAATTGACGGCATTCTCGGCGGAGTTTTGACTTGTAATGGCAAGAGTTTTGCATACTCCTTTTTCTAACGTCGATGGATGGGACGATGTCGTTGGCGGCGACGTGTGTGGTGCAGCAGTGGCACATGGACAAGAGGTGGGCAGAGCATGCATCGATAGCGGCGGAGGATGGCAACACTCAGTTTGTGTGTTTTGAGCTCTCTTTAGCTAGTAAATCTAATGGATTTATTAGTGAATCCATCGATTCATTGGTAGAGCTACATAGGATAAGGGTGGACAGCCGCTGCTGAACCTTTTTTTATATTATGTATAAAATTTCATAAAAACCAAAAAATATATCATACAACATTAATACAATGCAATGGAATATAATAAAATATAATACGGTGTGTCAAATATGTTCTTAGAAGGCACAATTGTGAGAGAAGAAAATAACTCATTTCATATGAAGTCCACTTCACTTAACCACCTAACCCAAATCCATCAATTTTTTGTCACGCATCGAGGATTTTCGTTACAAAATAATGTTCTTTGGTTTAGGTTTGATACTAAGGGATTACAAAGACATAAGCCTGAAATTATACAAGATAGACAGGCATAGAAATCCGTCTTTCAGCATTCTAAGTGATGTGACACTAATTGTATTCAGATGATTTAGGACTCGGGTTTATTTTTACCTTTTTTTTTAATCTATTTTGAGCTACTTATAGCATCTTTACAAAGTAGAAGTGGTTGCTTCATGTTGGAAGGTTCAAACGGATCCATAACCTCTTGAAGTGAAGAGAGTTTCTTGAAGTCACTTGAAACAATGCAACTCCAAACACTAAACCAAAAGCCATTCCAACAGCCATTCCAACAACAATTTCATTGTCAAAGCCCGTATTTCCTCTTGATTCATCAAGTGGCTCGGTGGAGCGGTTCTCAATTTTCGGGCAAGAATTAGCTTGATAACCACACAAATTATTTCCTTCAAAGCTTGAGTTAGGAAAAGTTGAAAATTGACCTTCTTTAGGGATCATTCCATGTAGTTGATTCCACGAAACATCAAATTTCGATAGAAAGCTGAGTTTCACCAAGGAAGATGGTATTGTCCCTGAAAGCTTGTTGTGTGACAAATCAAGAGTCTCTAGGCTTCTCATTTCCGATAAAGTACTTGGAATTGGCCCAGATAGACGGTTGAATCTTAGGCTAAGAACATGAAGCTTCCTTAGATTTCCAAACTCTAGCCAGATCTGCCCGGTTAGATAATTGCAACTCAGGTCCAAGGTTGGTGGAAGGCTTCAGACTTGATTATACTGCAACCCTCTTGCACTAGGAGTCCTCTTGACGAAAACTGGAAAATCTTGGGAAGGTTCCTCCAACGAGATCACTCCGTCAATCAGACTTCGTAATCGAGTTATGTTTTTGGGGATCTCACCAGTGAATGAATTGTTTGATAAGTCCAAGTAAAAGAGGGAATCAAGATCACCTAGCCAGCCTGGAAGCGTACCAACCATGTGATTCCATGACAAATCCAATAACCGCAACTGCTTGCTCTTACTCAACCATTGTGGTACCAAACCTTTGAGCCTACAATTGGCAATAACCAGAATCTTCAGCTTCTCAAAACGAAAACTAGGATCCGCAGGCAGTTCCTCGTCATAAAAGTTCGAGCTGAGCAACAGAGCGGTAAGGTTCCTACACTGCTGTAAAATTCTAAGGGCGGACAAAAGATTTGTGTTGCTAGAATTCGAAAGAGAGAAGTAAGAGAGACTATGAAAATCCTTGTAACTCTCTGGTATTTCACCTCTCAAGTTATTCCGGGCAATACTTATATTGTTAAGACAAAGGCAAGATGGAAGGTTATCAGGAATAGAACCGCTAAACTGATTGGAACCTAGAATAAGAGAGGTCAAATGAACCATTGCTGAGCAGTTTATCTTTATTGGACCATCCAAGGAATTGTTTCTCACATTTAACAAGGTAATAGAGGGAGAATTGGACAAGGATTCAGGTATACCACCCGTAAACTTGTTTGAATGAGCAATAAAAGACTGTAACTTCTCTAATTTATGAAAAACATTAGGAATACTCCCTGAAAACCCATTAGAGGAAATATCCAAACGAACAAGGTTAGTGAGGTTACCAATTCCATTGCTCAGCTGCCCAGAAAGCTCATTATCTGAAATGATCAGCTCCGAAAGATTTCGCAGCCGAAGTACGCCTGCAGACATCCCTTTGAGTTGATTCATTCTGACAGAGAGATGATCCAAAGAAGCGCAATTTTCAAGCCCCGAAGGAAGATCACCAGAGAATAAATTTGATTCCAACTTCAATATCTTAAGCTCGGAAGAACCACCATCACAAATTTGATTCGGAAGAGAACCGTTCAACTTGTTATGAGACAGGTCAAGGATTTGGATTGAAGATAAATTGACAACCTCAGGAACAGGACCATAAAAGCCATTGAAGCTCAAGTCTAGTACCTGCAAACTTGACAAATTGAAGAGTGAAACCGGAAGCGAGCTTTCGAGGAAGTTGTGAGAGAGATTGAGAGTTCTGAGCTGATCCAAAGACCCCAACGATTCAGAAAGTTTGCCATAAAGCCTCTTGTTGGAAAAATCCAACTTCACTACTCTTCCTACATGAATTGAATTCTTCAATCCCGGAGATGGAGAAGAGTTGCAACTTACGCCTGCCCATTTGCAGCAATCGGAAGAGGAATTTTGTTCCCATCCATAAATGGTCGATCGCAAACCGGCCATGAAATCTTGAAGAGCTCTAAGATCATTTGGATCACATGTCAGAGTCTGAGTCTGTGCATGGTGGCAAAGGCCAAGAACAATGAACATCATGTAGAAAACTTGAACGCCCATTTTAGAGAACAATATTCAGAATATGATCAAGAAATTTTGAAAAGAAAAGAAACTTTCTAGTCAAGTGGAACAAAAGTCTTCTGTTAAGGCACATGTACTTTGCAAAATAAGAAATGAGAAGCAAGCCAAAGAAAATACAGAAGAAATATTTAAAAAAATAAAAAAAAACGAAGTTGCTTGTAAGGGAAGTGGAATGACTTTGACTTCAATGAACATGTGGCGAGTAAACGTACCCTTATTTGACATAGTCATGTTGAATCTTAATTGGCCACCTGGGGCAATTTTTCGAAACAAAAAAAAAAAAAAAAAAACAGAAGAAATTGCTTGTAACTGTCAAATAATCGTGTGATGGCTATGGTTAATTTAAGAAGCCTCATGTTTTAGTTTTTGTGCACACAATTCAGACAAATATCACGTCATTTAAAAAAAATTGACAATGCTCAAAAAAACCAAAAATTGACAGTGTAAAAATTCGGCCAAATTGCAGAGGAAGAAAAAACAATGACAGGAGGTAATATTCGGTCTAATACGCTTCCGTTTTCTTTGAATTTTGGTTGTTGTAAATGTCAGATATAACCTCACAAGTCAAACTATCAAAGCATGACAATACGTCTTTAATCTTAAACCTTTTATTTTAACGTATGTACTAAATGAGAATGAGTTTCATGGGAGCTTCTTACGCTTAGAAACGACGTCGGAACCGCAAAACAGCAAAACGGGGTTTAAATTGTGGCTTCCAAACAACTTATTTTTGTTCCTTTTTTTTATTATTTTAGTCTCTCTCTTTTTTCATACATTTTTGTTTTTTTTTTCCTTCTTTCACATGTGAGTCTTATAAATTATTTTTTCCCTTATAATTACCCGGTAAAATTATTTTTTTCATAAATGTTCTTATCTAAACTTTTTTCTAAAAACCCCTCAAATACACTTTATATGTGTACCCAACAAATAAAATTTTACATATGAAAATCAGATTTCTTTTTCGAAGGGATCTCCCTTTGTCCTTTGGGGTTTTTTTCTTCTTTGTTTTTTGCATTGGTTTTTTTACATCTTTTGGTTCTTCATTTTTTATTCATCATTTTTTACTTTTTTTCGTTAGTGTTCTACCTAACGTCTTGTACATTTTCACATCCAATTTACTAAATTGTTTTTTTCATTTCTAATTTTCTCACAAATATATCCTTAGTATTTACCTTAGTGTTATCTTCAATTTATTTTAATAAATATCTTTTTATGTCTTTTATGCATCCCTAAGTAATTTTCCGTCTTTTACTTACCCAAGTATATTATTTGACATTATTATATATATACCTTTTATTCTTCTCAAATGTATTCCTATAAAGATATTATTTCTTATATATACCTCTAAAAAGTTTTCCTTTTTTTTAGTGAATCTATTTGGTCTATAGTTTTGATATAAAGATAAAATGATTCATTCATCTATTTTTTTTTCCCTTGTCCTTTCTTCTTTTTTTATTATCTCTTTATCCTACATTTTCTTCCTTCTCATTTTTAAAAACTTTCTTTTCTTTTAAATTTGCCACACTTGTTTTTTTTTTTTTTTTTACTAAACTGAACTTTTGAAGAAATTATAAACTAAAAAAAGGTAATTTATAAATGTTTAAAGAAATTACAGATCTCTATATTAAAAAAAAAAAAAATCGTTTCTAATAGGTGCATACGCCGTTTCAACTTTCAACTAGAAACGGAATCAAATGCCAAGCCAATCCCGGAAAACAGAAATAAGAGGGAGGCACGTTCAAAGTAACGAATGTTTTCTCCATGGGCTTTTTTCAAACAGCTAACTAGCAGTAATAATTAGCTAAATTTTCATAATTGTTATCTTAGAGAGTGACCAGCGGCGGAATAGCCTTTTACATCAGTGAGGTGCCATGTACTATTTTTATTAGAATAAATAACACAAAAATTACATTGCAATATGTTTTTGGGTTTACTAGATACGTATAGAGAGAAATGACCAAGATATCGGTATTAGTAGAAATATTGATACTTTAATTTGAAGAAAATTTAGAGAAAATATCTATATCAATGGAAATTTTTTTCAAAAATTATGAAATTTTATATTAAATATATCTCTAATCCTTTAAAATACAATAAGCATTAAAAAAATAAATAGACATGACCTCTATAGTAAACTTCATATATATACTAAAAGGAAGGTATGTAAGACTCAAATATAATTGTGATTCTATCTTGATTCAAAAAAGATTGGTGTCATGATATATTATTTGACTAGTGTTGAATATAGTTACAAATATGCCACATGTAGGTTTGTTGACTTCTTTCATGGTATTTCCATCAATAGAAAACTATGAATTCTTTTAATTGTTTTTTCTAATATGGTAGTGCTATGCTTGGATGAGGATACTAAAAATTTTCATAATTATCAGAGTTTTTAAAGTCTGCTTATATGGATTAGGGGTAAACATCAGGTAGGATGGGGGGTTTAAACATCAGGTGGGATGGGAGGATTTTTTGAAAATCTCAACTCACCCAATCAAAGTTTGGGTGGATTGGTCGGATAAAGTAATATAAAAAGAAAAAAATTCAAAACTAACAACTGTTAGACATGTATGCCATAAGGAGTGAAAATGTAATATGTTTTTGGAGTCATTTTTATCAATAAAGAATTTATTTATTATTTATACCAAATCTTGTCCTCCTTACGTTTATAATTGTTGAATGTATGTTAAATAAACAATAATCTGAAATTGTCAGTCAAAACCTCTAAGAATTGGACATATGATGGACAGATTATTTGAAAGACACGATTCTTAAGGTGACGGTATAAATTATAAGATCCGCAATCGAGGGAATAAAGTTAAGCACTATATTTATGCAAATATTGTTATGTTATCTATATCCCTAACGGAAGATAGTTTGTCTTGAACATCGGAGGTGGATTTCGCGAATGGAAACATTGGCACATTTTAATAGGTGACGATGTGTTGGATCAGGACATAAAGTAAATTGATTTGAATTAATAATTCTGTCTTGGCAAATCGATTCACTTTAGACAATCATATGTATTGTATCTTAATCCTGAGATGAATAGTTGATATTCTCTTATATGTGTTATCTTGTAATTGAAAAACTGGAGTGCTTAAACATTTCAAACATCACTAGTTTTTGTCCGGTGACATCATTAGTTTTCGTATGTTTTAAAAAATACTATATTTTTGAAGAAATACTATATTTTTGAGCAGCTGGCGACGTAGTAAATTTTTGTATTTATATAGAAATACAGTATTTATATTTAAATATTTTATTTTCCAGTTACCAATAGTCTAGTGATATCGTCAGTAAATTTTTATATTTTTAAGAAATACTACATTTTCAAACAAATACTATGTTTCTTGGCAGCCAACAAAGTCGCAGGTGCCCGTGATGTTTGGTGACTTTACTAGTTAATTTTTGTACTTACAAGAAAATATTATATTTCCAAAAAAATATAAGCCTCATTTGTTTTTGTTCTCAAAATTTTTGGAAATATTTTAGCATGTTTTTTTAGGCAAAAATTTTAAAAATACTCTCAGCACAATTCACAAAAAATTCTCATTTTGCAAAATAAAAATATTTTCACCTATTTTGAAAACAATACCAAACAGTCCCATAGTATTTCCTAGCTATCAGTGCTTGCGATGTCTAATGATATGAATATAGTATGTCCCAATTGTCAAAGGTTCAGTGAAATAATACGTAAATTTTTGCATTACATGTATCTATATTATTTTTTCCATGTTAATATTGTATCTCTCAACTGTCAATGGTCTTGCAAAGTCGCTTGTCGGTATTTATATTTTCATCTAAATATAGAATTTATATGTTAATATTGTATTTCTCGACAGCCGATGGTTTGACAAAATCGTTAGTACATTTTTATATTTTTCAAAAAATACTTTATTTGCCAATCGCTAGCGATGTTGTTGGTGATATCCAACAACGTCACTGAGAAATAGTGTATTACTAGGGAATACTATATTTCTCGACTATTCCGATGCTAACAAGGGAGGTGAGGAGGAGAAAGATGTTAGAGTATTTTGGGTTTTTTTTTCTCAATTTCTCATGATGTAAATTTTAATTTCTCATTATATGCTATTAACTACACATTATTTTTTTAAAAAATGACATTATTTACTAATTTTTAACCCAAATATGCTATTTTGCTCTTTCTTCCCCCCTTTAAATGATTTTGAGTTATAGTTTTTAGGTAGACTAACACCAACAATATGCAAAGATCGCCCGCTCTTTGTAGGGTGATGATGGAATTTTAGTTTAGAAAGACCAATCACAGCAATTGAAATTCAAATTTCAAGATAGATCAGTTTTAGATTTGAACCTAGATCATGTATATGTATCTAGACACTTCTTATACCTAGGTGTTTGCTTATTTAAGGAAGTCATTTCATGACTTTTATTTTTAGAGCTTTAACGTGAGAGAAAAAGAAGAGTGATCCCTTAATGATTGCTAGGCTTTAGACTTTGCTCTTAAATCCTTTTTTTCATTGTGCAATTTGTCCAATCTAGTAAAGGTCCAAGGAAGAGTTGTTCATGGATTACACCTTGAAGTATGTTAGTTGGACAGAGTGCGAGTACTGGAGACTTGGAGTAGGATGAGGCGTCTGACAGCAAGTTAAAGAAAGATGTATCATGGATTCCTACATTGGTATAGATTATAGGCATTCTTGTAATCTCCATCATTGTTATTATGAATTAGACTTGCTAATTCTGCCAAAAGCAAAAATGTGAGGAGGAAATAAGCAAAAATGAACATGTTTAGCCGTTTCACTACAATGAAGAAGAAATTTACAAGAGAAAATAACACGCCGCTCAATTCTTAGTGTTTTTCTCAAACCTCTCTCATAGACCCCAACTCGGCATTCCTTCTATATATAGAAAAATTAAGGTAACCGAATTTACAAGTTTGATCCCTTAATCCTCTACACAAAGCAATAATTCGTCAAATTTTAAATTAGGTTCCACAACTTAACAACTGTAACTATAATTAAGTATTAGTGAATTCTTCTTATGCCAATGATCTTTTTCCTACAAGGTTTTTGCCATGTAAAATAACCATGTCTATATTTTTTTTTTCATGCATTTTATTTTGCATAACGATTATTTTCAGGTTATTGTTCTAATAAGTGTTATTAAGATATTATGTGTGCATGGAACACTATATATTTAGTTTGTCAGGTTTTACCCTTTGAATAGAATAACAGAAATTTACAAGAAACACTAAGGGTGCGTTTAATATGCAGTAATCCTAAGATGGGAATGAGAATCTTATAGATTCCCATGTTTGGTATGCAGTAATACGAGTTTTGGATTCTTAGGAAACTCATTCCCATAGGATTCAGATTACCTCATTTTGGGGTAATCTGAAGCCCATCCAATAAATGATATTCATATTCCTAGGAATCTCAAAACTATAGAAATCTTACATTTTTTTTATGATGATGATGATAATAATTATATTATTATTAAATTATTATTATTATAATATTTTTATGCAATATAAATATAAAAATTATATCAATATAAAATAATATTTTGATAATAATGATAATAATAACATTAACATTATTAATATTATACAATATATTACATATACAATATCTAAATATAATATATATTATTATTAATTAATATTAGAATACAATATATATATATATAAATATAAATACTATAATAATAAAATAAAATAATTTCATACTTTTATTATAAATTAATATTAATATATGATATTGATATAAATATTATATCAATATAAAATTATAATTCAATAATAAGAATAATAATAATAACATTAATAATAAAAACATAATAATATAACATCAATATGAACAGTTAACATTGATATTAATATTCATAGTAATATCAATATTAAAGTATATAAATACTATTATGATAATTATAAATATAAAATATAGCTAAATATGTCTAATATTTTCTATAACAATATTTTTATTTAATGTTAATATTAATAAAAATACTAACATATTATTAAGAATTATATTTTTATTATTATTTATATTCATATCAATTTATTATATATTATATACAACATTTTAATATTAATATATTGTTAAATAATAATTCTATGATTATTATAAATTAATATTTTTATATAATATAAAGAAAGTATTATATTGATATAAAATAATAATTATTTAATAATAATGATATTAACAACATTAAATATTCATAGTAACATTAATGTTAAATTATATATAATATTATTTTATTATTTATATTATTATTATTATTATTTAATATTAGTACTAATATATTATATTGATACATTTAATGTTAATACTATAAATTATTTTGTCAATTATACAATATTCCTATGTACAATCAGACACAGTAATGTATTATTCCTAGAATCTAATAGAAGATTCTCATGTATAACCAAACGTGATAATTTTAGTTCTTGAGAATCATATTCCCTACCATCATTTTCCTAAGAATATGATTCCTACTGATTATTGTATATCAAATACCCCTAAAGGTTTTGTTTGACAACCTAGTTAGAACTAATAAGTTCTGATTGCCATAATGTAAAATTCTCATATGCTACAGTGAAAAGCAAAAATTTAATACCGTATAAAAATTTTACATGGTACAGTATTTAAGTTTCAACTTGATTTTCAAATTATTTCAAAAGTAATTACCTCCTTTTACGTAAAAAAAAAAAAAAAGAAAAGGAAGAAACATTATAATGTTTAATAAGCTTATAGCAATAATAAAATAACTTGGGATAAAAGTTGTTTTCATACGAGAAAAGAGGAGTAAACGGAACCAAGAGCTTAATTGTATACATCATGTGAGAGAGTAGTACAGATGACAGACTGATGGACCTATTTCACCAAACTCTTAATTTTAATTGAGACCACAAAATTTAGACACATTAATTCAATAAATAAAGCAACTTGTTCCCTTCACACCCAACGCTGGTGGCGTTTGAAATTGGAAACTATTATTAATGGCATGGAGGACTTTGTAAAGATGAAGTTAAGACGATTTTCTTACTTTGGAAAATCTTTACAAAATTAAGCTGCCAAAACTCAAATTAACATTGGAACGCAATTTCTAAAAGAGAGGATATAATTGCAATTAAAAGTTTTCTTGTACAATATGCTCATCTTAAATTTAACTTGGTTTCACACCACATTAGCACCACAAAAATGTTTCTTGCCACTTTAAGAGCGTATCATTAATTTACATGTTTATGAGCGCAGTTATAATGCATAAATTTGCAATTACATATATTAAATTATCAGATAACTCTACATTGATGAGTTTAGATTATATGGCGTATTTTTTCATTTTTCTTTTTAATTTTATTTTTTCGAGTGGAGGTAAGCCATCTATTAGGCAACAAGTCGAGCTTGCTTTGAACCAAAATAGTTGATTTGGATAACTATGGAGGGTTTCTTGTATGAATAATCCGTTTCACTATGATAAAGAAGAAGTTACGTAAGTATGTTGTTTATTAAATGTTTAATTAGTAAAAATGTTGTGCTTGACTTTTTTAGTAATTTGACACCATCAATACATAGGTTCTATATACATCAACTTATAATCCTCGAGACCGTATTATTTTTCCAATAGATGTTAGATTTGACTTAACAAGGTGTAAGCTACTTGAATATAAAAAATAAAAAAACTAATATAATGTTTGGGAAACCGGGTTAAATTAAAAAATTGGTTGAAATACTGTGACATATGAGAGTTTTACATTATATTTGTTTTTTTGGTTTATGCGCCATCATGTGAAATCTTTATACTGTGATTGGTTCAAACCAATTAGTTTGAACTAATCTACGAAACATCCTATAAATGTTACTATACTAACTTTTTTTAAAATAATAACTGAATGAAAAGTATACCATGTATTTAGGAGCATTGGTTTAAATTAATTGGTTAAAATATTATAGTATGCGAGAGTTTTATGCTATAATAGCACACTTTGAAGTGCTATTGTAGCATGTGAGAGCTTTACATTGTAGTAACTGAAAGTTTTGGTTGAAACTGATGTTGCCAGACAAGATGATAATGGTACCAGATAAAACAATTGGACGTGTATTGCGAGCATCTTTAATCTCCAATAATATTAGAGTAATGCTAAAGCGCATCAATGTTGTTGAGCATTATGCATATGTTTGAGACAGTGTTTAGAATCAAATGGTTAGAACCAAAAAAAGAGTTTGAACTACAATTTATAGTTTGAATTTGTGTTTGGTAAGTTCGTCAAAATGTTAGTTTTAGTTTGTTTAAACCAAAAAAAGAGTTTGAATCACAGTTCATAGTTTGAACCATGGACAAGCTAATCAGTAGTTATAGTTTAAACTGGAAAAAAAAAAAAAAAAAAAGAAGAGGTTGAACATGACTCTCCAAAACAAATGCATACATAATAAAAAAAACTATTAATGAGGACCATATTGCTTGTGATACTTGGTACTAGTAATGTTTCAAACTTTTTTTATGCTATTAAAAACAAATTTATCTTTAAAAAAAGTACCTAATTGTTAAATATAATTAAAGAAATATTTAATTTTATTCTTAAAATCACGCTAGTTACAAAATAATACGCATTAGTCTAGTAAAATTCTGCTATTTACACCACAGCAAAGCAAACCTTGTTATATTGATACTTATTATTTTATGAGCAGAGATTTTTATCCTGTGGAGTTATATTCGAGTGTTGGAGCAAAAATATAAAAAATAAAGCACCAAATAAAAAAGCCACGTTCCCATGGGGCCCCCATACAAGGTCATATATGCCCTTAGCTTATGAGAGGCTAGAGAGGCAGCAACCAAGCCGGGGGGGGCAATGGCGCATGTAATTCAAACCACCGTTATAAGAAGATTACTCTGGGCTGTTGAGTCCTTCGAAAGCAAGGAATTTCTGACCGCGAGAGTCACCTGCAAAAGACAAAAAAGCATGACCAAAGCCCTTTTTTTCTTGTACGGCCCTTCGCTTCCATAGCTTGCCACCTCACACCCTTCCGTGCATCCCATCTCAACGCAAGCCACGTGGATCTTTGCAACAAAAGCTGTTATTTTTATATTGGATTGGAAATAACAAAATTTTCTTCCATTCCAATATTATTGAATCAAGTTTTGCATTTTTCGGATTACATAAAATTTATTGTTGGAAATTTATTAAATAAGTAACCCTAAGTTTATAGGGTATTTGATAAATGATTAAAACCGTTAGTTAGAACTATTTTTATTATAGCATATAAGAATATTATACTATAGTAATTTTTTTATTGTTATTATAGCTTATGAGAATTTTACAATGTTTATAATTAAGAAAGTGGTTCGGACCATTTTCTACCAAACATTTTATTAGAAGTGCAAAAAGATTTTTTTCCCTATATATGAAAACATTATTGTGTTTGATTTTAAGAACAACAACATCAAATTTGAACAAGTTTTTGAATTCTTCAAAAATAATATTCAAATGCTCCGACTATTATTCCTCAAATATAAAAAGCTTCGTCTCTTGGAAAATCATCAACTCTTTTGTGAAGGTAGTTTTTACATAACTGATTTTGACCAAGTGTATTTTTGAATGTCCTTCAAAATGTAATATATATTTTACAAAAAAAAATGTAATATACACCTTCTTTGATCTATAAAATATTAACAACAAAAGAGTTTTGTTAGGATTTTAATAAAAATTAGTATATAATTAAGATTTATATATATTACATAGGAGTTTTTTTTTTTTAAACTTAGGGTGGGGAATTAAAGCTCTTCATTTTTAGGTAAAGTATCATGTTTAAAACTAATATGAATTTAAAAAGTTGATATAATTTAATAATTTTAATTATCAAACAATAAAATAAAAACCTCAAAGTATTTTTAAAAAATATCTTCTTTCACACTGTATTGAGGTAAGTTAATAGTGTAACATATCACTAAACTATTAGCAATTCTCATTATTTGTATTGTATTTATGTTATTTATGTAAAAACATAATATAAGGATATTTTTTTTGTTAATCTTTCATAGATTTGAAAGAACAAATGTTACGTTTTAAAGTTCGAAAGGTATAGTATTACAAGGATTATAGTTGAAAGAGAATTTTTGTAATAAATTTTAAACTTATTATTGTAGTAGCTAGGTTTTTGTATTTCATAAAAAAATTGTCTATAAATATGGGTTCGATAATAGTTTGTCAAAGGCATATATGTATTGTAATTTGATTAACTTTGATGTAATCTATGCAGCAAATCGATAACACCTAAAGGTAGTCTTTTGGAAAAAAAAAAAATCTTGTAATTAATATATATATATATATATATAATCAAAATATCACTTGTGCTCAACCTAAATTTAAATGATCAACTTAACATAATAATTCGGAAATTTCAAGGTTTTCTTTATTTAGATTTCAAAATGACATAAAAATAACCCAAATCCTTTCATTTTTCTCACTTTTTTTTTGAGACCATCTCATCTTAATTTAAGTCTTTCATAACTTTTACTATTTACATTTTTAGGATAGCACTATTCCTTCTTTAATGTGATTTTAGAATGACTCGTAAAAAATTTTACATCCATAACAAATTTGAATATTACTCGTAACAATAATATTACATCAATAACAAATTTGATGGAATAAGTTTAAATATCAATTACTATTGTTGTTAAGAACATTATTATCCAGGCTCTATTGTTGAATAATGTTCGAGTCATATTATAGGGTGTTTGAAAAGTAGGTGGAAACCAGTGATTAGAACTTAAAACCACTTTTATTGTAGCATATGAGAGCTTTATACTGTAACAATTTTTTTATTATTACTATAGCATGTGAGAGCTTTTTACTGTTTATAACTGAGTTTATGCCAAACTGGAGATAATCTCATAGATATAATTTTTACATAAAAAAAATAAAATAAAAACCAATCGAAATAATTTGTTTCACCTACTAGTTTTGGACCATGACCCACTTCCCTACTACGTTCATTTTGACTTCTACATTATTGAACTTGTAGAAGCAGACATTGCATTGAAGGCATACATTATTTTAACCAAAGTTAAACGCCAGCTCGATCCATCATTATATATTTTATAAAAGGCAAATGATCCAAGAAAAAATTATTTTAACTTGTTCCATAAGGCAAATAACAAACTACATTCCTATGTCTTTAATCCTTAAAAAATAGAATTAAAAAAAAAAAAACTTTTCCTATTATGATATGCTTGCCAACTGTTAATTAGGCCGTATAGGAAAATGAACAAGCTTTTTTTTGTATTTATTTTTTTTATTTTTTTTAACCATATGGTCAAAAACAAACAAACTCCTGCACTTGGACCCACATTTGCCAACCAAAGAAGAATCCAAAGGCACTCTGAAAAGACATCCCGGGTCCACTCACCACCACTTCTTTTATACAACATTTTCGGCATCACCAATGAGCTTAAGCGCCAATTGTTTCTCTTCCACTATTATGGAGTAATCAACGTGACGTATTTCACGAAAAGAGAGAAGATTAACATGACATTTTTTAAAGTAATTTCTCGAAATTGAAAAAGTATCATGCGGATGGTATCAATCTTTTGGTTATCATATATGCAAAAAAAAAAAAAAAACGAATTTAATCAATTTCAATAATTTTAAAAGGGGTAGTTTGGCCGTGATTTGTGTGCTATTTTGTCATGGCCCATAATTGTTTGGATTTTTTTTTTTGTTGTTTAAAAAAGCGGTAGAAATTAGTGGTGAGGAATCATTTTTACTGTAGCATATGAGAGTTTTATGTTGTAGCAATTTTTTTATTGTTATTGTAACATATGAGAGCTTTATACTGTTTATAACTAAATTTGTGGTGAAAATTATCGCCAAACACACGGTTTATCTTTGTTGGTAACCAATTTAATGAGCATAATACGTGCTCATACTTAATGTGCCTAGGTGCTTTCTATTTTTAACGTCTTTGTGATACGTTTTCATCCTTTAACATATTATTGATTTGTGCTAGCGAAACTGGTTTATATGGTGGGCTGCGTTTGTATTTTATTTCTATTGAATTTGAATCTTCTTTTCTTAAAAAAAAAAAAAAAAAGTAAAAACGTGCATCATGAGCGAGGCTTCTTAAACAAAAATTAGAACTTTTTGCCGTAGAGAATATAATAGATCAAATTATATTTTTATAATGCCTTTTTTTAGGTTTATATTTTTGAAATGTGTTGACATGAACATCATATTTCCTTTAGAAAAAGGAAAACCATATTAATTGATAGAAAGATATGGGAATCGTTTATTTACTCTGATATGATTTTCATATGATTTAGTCGTGTAAAACTATGCCTTTAACGCTAGTTTGATAAGGTATATTTTAAAGATGATTATTATTGTTAGTTTCTTTTTTTCTTGGTGGCTAAATTATCATTGTTAGTCTATGAACACGAATATCGTCACACTTCATCCATGAACTATTTTTTAACAGGGTATTTTTGAATCTCTTTTTGGTAGTTATGTTCTTGACAATTGCGTGACAAATTGTACGTGATTATATTACGGATAAATAAATCTTCTTTTCAACTATTGTTAAGAATTCTTAAAAACAAGAACATTTTACATTAGCATTTCTTTAATATTTTAAGATATACGAAGGTGACACAATAATCTTTGTTAAATTTCACAAATAGTTCGTGAATCTTAATGCATAAGACAAAAATTTTTAAAAATAATAACTCAAAATTAGTTTAGGAAACTATAAAAGAACGTAATAAGATTAGAAATAAAAATGAAGCAATTGAAATAATTTTTAGTGTCTACTTATATACTTATATAATTGATGGTCTAACAGGAAACAATTAAATATCTTCTCAGTATTTGCTAAATTTAGAAAAATAATCTTTACAATATAATTACTAAAATGTAATTTTATATAGTTAAATAATCATTAAATTATAACATGTGAAACATAGTGTAAAAATAAATTTGGGATCTACTTTTAATAAAAGATAAATATCAAGGATGATGCAAAATTGATATTCTCTTTCCCATTCTCACCGTTACCATAAAATTTTTATTACTATTTTATAAATATACACATTATTAAATAAACAAGGGAATCGCCATTTTTTTTTTCTATTGATATAAAATAAACACACTCGTGGAATCACAATTACCAATAATTTATTTTTTCCCTCTCATTATAAAAGTCTCCAAATTAATTGTAAAAAAGAAAATAAACAAATATACTCTGTTATTCTTGGAAGGGGATATGAACAAACATTACTCCTTTTTTTAAGACTAAACAAATAAACATTTACTCCCTTCAAAATTAATTAATATGACATTTATTCCGAATCATATGAAAAAAATTAATTTTGGGGCGTTACGCCCAAAAAAAATGAAAGTAAAAAACTGTAAGTGCACATGTGCGAGGTCCGACCAGAGTCCCACACACGCTTGACCCGGGGCCCACTTCCCCACTGCCTCTGCAAAACACAGAAAGCCAAAAAAAAAAAAAAAAAGAAAGAGAGAGAGACAGAGTAAAAAAAAAGAAAAAAGGACAAGGCCATATAGAGAGGGAGAAAGAGAGCTTCCCTGTATATCTCTCACAGATTCATCAGATCCCACTCAAAAGCAAAAGCTCTCTTTTTCTCTCTCTCTCTCTCCTCTTTCTCTCTTGCTCGGCTTCCATCTCTTCTGTTAATCTCTTCTTCTTCACCCTTATCTGTTTGGGTGTTTATTTCTCTCTCTATCTTCTCTCTCAAAACCCATTTTTGGTTTTCTTGTTTTCTTTCTAGAGAGAGAGAAAATACAAAAAAAGGGTTTCGGCGGTTTTTGTTGAATCTTTCTGAGACGTCTTTGGCTTCTGAAGTTTTTATTTTTATTTTTATTTTTTTGTAAATTTCATTACATTGCACCGCCTTAGCGTTTCGCTTCACCGACTACGCTAGGGTTTTTCCGAGGGTTTAAGAACTCAGGTCAGATTGATCGTCTCTTTCTCTCTCTGTGTATCCCTCATTTTCTTTGGTGTTGAGATAATGGTTAAAATTGTAGTTTTTTCTTTATTGTTTTATTTGTTATTATCAGCGTCTGTTTGGTTTACGGGAAAGCTGATGAGAAACAAAAAAAAAAAAAAAGGAAAATAATTGAAAGTTGAAAAGAATTATTGGTTGTTGGTGACAAAAGTTTACCCTTTTTTTTTTGTGACTTGATGTTCTATGTACTGGATATTTCTACAAAAAAAAAAAAAAAAAGCTTCTTGCTGAGGTCGTAAGTAATTGATTCTCTTGAAAATGAAATATCTTTTCCTTATTATTATTATTATTATTATTATTATCGCAATTATTTTCTCTGCCTCGTTTTCTCAGATTATTCAATTTCTGCCTTATTGATTTTGCGATTTTATTTATTTATTTATTTATTTTTGGTAGCATTGGCGACTTTCAGATCTGACGCTTGGCTTTCGCAGGGGGTGGTTTCTCTAAAGGTAATTTCTCATACTCACTTTGAATCTCTTCATGTCTAACTGATCTAAGTTTCTTTATCACATTTTGCATTTTTGCTTACATTTTTTCCCTTGTCACTTGTGATATTATATAATATATGTGCGTATATGTATATGATGTATTTATATAGTGACACATCTTGCATATTCTTGCTTGTTCTAGGTATTCCGCATTTATTCTTTTTGGTTTTTTGATAATTTTTTCCCGAATATTTAGTTAACTTGGTTTCCCTATGCAATGATAACGGCTACTTGACTGATGTTTTTCTCCCCTATTATTTTAGGTTTCTGGGAAATTGGAAACTTTGAATTAATTCAAAATTTGTTCCTTTTTTAAAAATATATACCAAACGTTCAAGTTGAAGATCAAGTTTTGCCGTCTGGGTATTTCACTGGTGTGATTTTGAAGCAAGAAGAAGATGCAGAGACCTCCACCGGAAGACTTCTCCTTGAAGGAGACGAACCCGCATCTTGGTGGCGGGAAGATCACTGGAGACAAGCTCACGAGCACCTATGACCTCGTTGAGCAAATGCAATACCTCTATGTTCGAGTTGTCAAGGCTAAGGACTTGCCCATGAAGGATGTTACTGGTAGTTGTGACCCTTATGTTGAAGTGAAGCTCGGAAACTACAAGGGAACGACTCCGCATTTCGAGAAGAAGTCGAATCCCGAGTGGAACCGGGTGTTTGCGTTTTCGAAAGAACGAATCCAGGCTTCTGTTCTTGAGGTGACTGTGAAGGACAAGGATTTTGTGAAGGATGATTTCATCGGTCTTGTTCTTTTTGACCTTAATGAGATCCCAAAACGGGTTCCCCCCGATAGTCCTCTGGCACCGCAATGGTATAGATTGGAAGATAGGAGTGGGGTTAAGGTTAAGGGTGAGCTGATGTTGGCTGTTTGGATGGGCACCCAAGCGGATGAAGCGTTCCCTGAAGCGTGGCATTCTGATGCAGCAGCAGTCAGTGGGATTGATGGTCTTGCAAATATTCGCTCGAAGGTATATCTATCTCCTAAGCTTTGGTATTTGAGGGTCAATGTAATTGAAGCTCAGGACTTGATACCAACAGACAAGGGTAGATATCCCGAAGTCTTTGTGAAGGCTACCCTGGGAAATCAGGCTTTGAGGACTAGAATTTCTCAAAGTAGGAGCATTAATCCTATGTGGAATGAGGATTTGATGTTTGTTGCTGCAGAGCCTCTTGATGAGCCTCTAATTTTAAGTGTGGAAGATAGGATTGCACCTAACAAAGAAGAGCTTCTGGGAGGATGTGCAATTCCCCTGCAGTATGTGGACCGGAGATTGGATCATAAACCTGTGAATTCTAGGTGGTTTAATCTTGAAAAGCATGTGAGCATAGAAGGGGAGAAAAAGAAGGAGATTAAGTTTGCAAGCAGGATTCATATGAGGATCTGCCTAGAAGGCGGTTATCATGTTCTCGACGAGTCTACGCACTATAGTAGTGACCTCCGTCCCACAGCAAAGCAGCTCTGGAAAAGTAGCATTGGGGTTCTTGAAGTGGGAATTTTGAACGCTCAGGGGTTGATGCCAATGAAGACAAAAGATGGGAGAGGAACAACTGATGCCTATTGTGTGGCGAAATATGGGCAGAAGTGGGTCCGCACAAGAACTATCATTGATAGCTTTACTCCAAAGTGGAATGAGCAGTATACTTGGGAAGTTTTTGATCCCTGCACAGTTATAACAATTGGTGTATTTGATAATTGTCATTTGCATGGTGGAGATAAGGGTGGAGGAGGGGCAAAGGATTCAAGGATTGGGAAGGTAAGGATTCGTCTTTCCACGCTTGAAACTGATAGGGTTTACACACACTCGTATCCACTGCTCGTGCTTCATCCAAATGGGGTGAAAAAGATGGGTGAAATTCATTTGGCCGTTAGGTTCACTTGCTCTTCTTTGCTTAACATGATGCACATGTATTCGCAACCACTTTTGCCTAAAATGCACTATCTCCATCCATTAACCGTTAGCCAGCTCGATAGCTTGAGGCACCAGGCGACTCAAATCGTGTCAATGAGGCTGAGCAGGGCAGAGCCGCCCTTGAGGAAAGAAGTCGTAGAATATATGCTGGATGTGGGATCTCACATGTGGAGTATGAGGAGAAGCAAAGCTAACTTTTTCAGGATTATGGGGGTTTTAGGTGGGCTGATTGCAGTGGGAAAATGGTTTGATCAAATCTGCAACTGGAAAAACCCCATCACGACTGTACTGATTCACATCTTGTTCATAATACTAGTTATGTACCCAGAGCTTATATTACCCACAATTTTTCTCTACCTTTTCTTGATTGGAGTTTGGTACTATAGATGGAGGCCAAGGCACCCTCCCCACATGGACACTCGTCTCTCGCATGCAGATTCTGCGCACCCTGATGAACTTGACGAGGAATTTGACACATTCCCAACTTCGCGACCCACTGACATTGTAAGGATGAGGTACGATCGATTGAGGAGTATTGCGGGGAGGATCCAGACTGTGGTGGGGGACTTGGCCACTCAAGGGGAGAGGCTGCAATCTCTGTTGAGCTGGAGAGACCCCCGAGCTACCGCTCTTTTTGTGCTCTTCTGTCTGATTTCCGCTATTATCCTGTACGTTACCCCGTTCCAAGTCGTGGCGCTTCTCACCGGATTCTACGTGTTGAGACATCCAAGATTCCGCCACAAGCTCCCTCCTGTGCCGCTCAATTTCTTCAGGAGGTTGCCTGCAAGAACAGACTGCATGTTGTGAGCAAAAAGCCATTTTCATCTGTGATTGCCATCCGAGTTGTTCTATGGCAATTAGACTTCGCCGTTTTCCATGTCAAGAAGTGAAGAAGATGATGCAGGAACATAATAGACCTTGTTACCTTGTTTATTTTTCTGTGTTTTAAGAAGCCATGAAGAGAATGCATGGGGAAAAAATCTAAAGGGCTTTGTTTATTTTCAATGTTTAGCGGCTGTTGTATGGCCTTCACCTGAAGGTGGTAGCTTTCTTTTCTTTTCTTTTCTTTTCTTTTTTTCCATGAATTTTCTGTTTCTTCATGTCTGTGACAGAATTTTCTCTGTTTCAGGAGGTGACTTTTTGTGATAATTATTTCGTTTGTAATCTTTTAGGCTCGTATTCAGTTATTTCTGAACTTTTTTCTGTGCTTAATCACATCTTCACAAAGTTGTTCAGAGGGAACTTTTGCCCTCCTTATGCGTTACATTATTGTTATTATTATTATTATTATCATCATTATCATTATCATCATGATCATCATTAGTATTTTTTTAAAAAAATATTATCATTAGTATTGAAGTCTGCCATATTATAACTGATGGATTTTTTTTTTTTGGCAAAAAAAAAATCCAATAAGAACCAAAAAGAATAGATATCTGTCTTTCAATTGATAGATTTACACAAAAAAAAAAAAAAAAAAACCTTCAAACAAATGTACGGATTTTAAATGTCCATCTGGATGAGTTCCTACCGAAAAAGTCACCTTCAAATAAAAATTATCTATTTCGCAAATGAACTTTATATTATGTTATTTTGTCTATATTTGTGGACGGATGAACCACCAACCTTTTTTTTTCCGACTAATATTCAACTACTTACAAGGGCTTCATTTAATTTCTATGTTGGTGTTTTTCCTACTTTCACACGTTCATTATTTAATAAAATTGGTCATGTGGAATTTTGTGACAGCGATCTAATAATTTGTTGGCCTGTCTACTTTTATATATACATCAATAAATGTGGCTCTGTTGGGTCTTTTGGACTACGACGCAATGACTTGCAAGTCGGTCTCTTTCTTTGAAGCGTCCTTTATTTAGTATGATGAAATTCTTTTTTTTATTATTATTATTTTTTAATATTACTAGGAATATTCCTAATATTAAAATTTTGCTAACATGGGCAAAAAATTAAATAAAATAAGCACTCTCTGATGGCATGTGTTATTGGGGTTGTGTAAATTGTGCTTCAATGACCCTTTTGAATGTTGTGCGGTATAAAATAAAATAAGAACTCTCTCTCTCTCTCTCTCTCTCTCTCTCTCTCTCTTTTCGATGCATTAGTGGTGAATACTCACCATTGATAAAATAGTTTTATTCAGAACCATTATATACATACTACCTGCGTACTTTACTGTTTTAGGAAATCAGAATTTAGTTAAACTGGAAAGGAAAAGTAAAGCTGAAAACTTTATTTATTTGCGTGTCGTTTAGCAATCGCGATAAAATAAGAACAATGCAATAACGTACTCGTATGTTATTTTATTTTATACTTCAATATATAATATTATTTAAAATATCATATTTATTTTTGGTTATAATTATTAACCTTTGAAACCTATAAAAATAATCTTCTAATTAAAAATAAGAATGTTATAATTAATAAAATAAAACAGTTAATTTTTAAGCTCAATAAAAATAATATGTCAAATTTACTATATACTAAATTTGATGACAAATTTAGTATCAAATTTAACCTATAATAAATTTAATATTAAAAATAATAATGTATTAAAAAGTATTTTTTATATTTAAATATTAAATTTATTATTTGCATATTAACTTAACATTGGATCCAATATCCTCTAATCTTTATACTGTAACATCGTATTATCTGACAATTGAGAACTATTCGTCAGTCCACTTCTCATGTATGATCATTACATATTATAAAATGACAGCTTCAATCATTTTTGTATCTTCTCTCTCTCTCCGTAGTTTTTATCTTCCTAGAATTTTCTTTTGTCTTTTTTTTTCTTTGTATTGTTGTTGCTCTTTTATGCTTTGGAGCTTTTTGTGATGGAAATACTTCGTGCTGCTTGAGATCACATTAAAAAAGGTGCATAAGACTCTGAATTTGATAAAGATTCTACGGTAAAATAGAGATTAATATTTGAGGTAAAATATATAATCTTCAAACTTGATCTCAATCTCATTCATCCCTTATTGAGAGTATTTGATATGATGGTTAGAACCATTGATTAAAACTGTAAATACTTTAACATGTGAGAACTTTACACTATAACAATTTTTTTTCATTTTACTGTAATATTTAAGAACTTTACACTGTTTATAATTAAAAAATTAGTTACAACCAACTTTGTCAAATAGACTACCTTGAAGTCAGTTTGTTTCAATTTAAACCCTTTTATTAATTCAATGTTAAAAGAGGACAAAATATAAAAGATGTTCCATTAACATGGTCTTTTTTTTCATCAAGATCATGCGTATGTTATATACTCTGTAAATTGGTAACAACCTGTTCCCCCTTTTTTTTTTTCACTGAATTGATGAAAATGACTAAAGTTGAAACAAAACTCATAGACCAAGGTTAATCTAGAGACGATTTATAAGTGACGAATGATGTAGAAAGTTAGAAGACCATTTGTAAGATTATTCAATACGGTATTTCGTTCAAATTAATAGTTTAAACTTAGATAATATAAAAATTTTTGCATGTTATAATATAAAATAAAAATAAATCATAAAATAAAGCTCTTATAGTTAGAGTATTTTGAATAAAAACGATTTGAATCAAGCTGTCAAATTTACTAAGAATTAACAAATACATAGAAATAGAGAGAAAAAAAAAAAAAAATCTTTTTCCCCGTCTAAGAAAAGAATAAAGGCCTTTCGATGAAAAGAGAAATATTAAAAAAAAAGAAAGGTTATGTTCTATTGTGGAATGACCAAAATGGTCGGCGTGCGGCTAAAGCAGGTAAGCTTGAGCTGATGAGCAAATGTGGGCAGTGGGAAAAGCGGTGTGGTTCGATTAGAGAGCACTCTATAGCGTAGCCTTGTCTGATTTTCAACAGCAATTTTTTTTTTTTTACTCTTTGGAGACCATATATTTTATTTATTTAAAAGCCCCTTATAGACCATATATTTTATTTATTTAAAAGACCCTTGTAAATATTGGTTAATCACTTTTACCCCTTTGAACCTTGGAATTCTTGGCCTTTTCTGCCTTCTTTTGATATAGGTGGGGACCTTGCCTCTTCTTTCCCATGTACGTCTTTGCAGCCTGTATTCTCACCACTTCTGTGTGGTCTCTTACGAAGAAATTTTTCTTTTTCTTTTTAAACGGTCTTTTACTTTTATGCCCTTTTAACCAATCGGTTCTGCTTTACAGCTAGTTGATCTTGCATGAAATGAGTACTAAAACGACGAGGCAAAGACGAGAAACATGACACGTCAATACGACAATAAACATTTCACAACCCTTTAGTACTAAAAAAGCAATTATTGGACTATACGACAATAAACATTTCTATACGACAATAAACATTTCACATCCCTTTAGTACTCAAAATGCAATTATTGGACTATACGACACATGACAGTACTCAAAAAACAACGATTGGACTATACGACAAAAAACATGACACGTTGGACTATACGTTATTGACTTATCATGCTCTAATGAAATCTTTTTTTTTTTTTTTTTTGTTTTTAAGGGCAAGTGAAATCTTATGACCTGTTCACATTATCTCATATAACTGATTTTAGGTGTGTAAGTCTGATAATATATACTGAATGTTTTGAAGGGTGACATTGAGGAAAATGAACTTTAGGGAGAATAGAGAGGAGAGAATAATTGGGAGGAAGCTTAAACATTACTGAGCAATTCGAAAATAAATAACTATCCCTACAGTGAGCCTTGTGCACATGTCAATGGTAGAAACACCTAGTGCAACAAATAAGAAACATATAACTAGGAAAATTCAAAGAAGCTTAATGCAAATATTATGTTTTAACTTTCCCTCAAGCTCATTGGTCTAGTAAGGATGGTGAGCTAGCTTTGTAAGCCAAGAAACGCTGAGTAGGCTGAGCTTTGTCATCGCATCAACTAATAGGATGTTTGGTAAACTCAATTATAACTCATCAGTTTCAACTAAGCAGTATAAAGCCCTTACATGCTATAATGTAAAATAAAAGTATGTTACAGTGTAAAGCTCTCACATGCTACATCATTTTTAATTTTAACTATCAGTTCAAACTCACTTCCCAAATACCCTATAACTTGTCTTGGGAGGGTGTGTAAAGAATAAGCAATCATGGTTGAAAATCTCTATATGCTTGATGCGAGAGTGTCTAATCGGATTTCAAATAGATAGATCTAATATTTTTACTGAAAAGCCATATACGAGAGTGTCTAATCGGATTTCAAATAGATAGATATAATATTTTTACTGAAAAGCAAAGGCGACAGTGACAAAGGTACATCAAGTTCTTTGATCAAAAGAGACTCAACCTAGGCAACTTCAATAGTTGCATTTGGCCAAACCATGATGAATTCAACGTTGGATCTGAAAAACAATCTTTCATTTTGATGAAGGTCAGGAGATAAGGTTTGCACCAAGAAAGGTATAACAGCCACTTGTACTCCTTCTATCATCTAGACAATTGACCTAAGCAACGTCAATATAAGAAAATAAGAGCGAGATTCAAGGAAGCCTGTCCGGAAAGACCAAAGTGATGTTAAGATTGGTGCTTATAAAACATGGTTTATGTTACCCTTTCATGATGTTACGAAAAGTAAAGTACTGCATTTTATAGAGGATTCTATACTAGTCACCAAGTTCTTTATGTATATGAATCGCTTATATACTGAAGATTTAATTTTAGTGAAGTTAGAATGAAAAATAGGTTCACAGTTGGTAACTAAAGCTAACTATTCCAAATTGTTGAAATGAAGTTATCTGAATCATAGTAATGATTATTATTGAATATAGACATCAATATATTTATAATACATTGAACCATGACTACAATATATAAAATATAATTCTTGTGTAATTCTTATATCTCTATATATATAATAAGAGTTAAATTCTATTACTATTAAATATTTTATGCAATTTATCTTAATCCAAAGTGATTAGTTGACTCATATTTCAATTATTGTGTGTTTTGTTTTTCTAATAAGTGAGATCAATTTTATATTTATTAAAACTTAGTAAGCTGGACAGACAATATCATGGATAACTGAGAATATTACTTCACAGACATGAAATCCATGACATTGTTTGGAAGAAAAATAATAACTTCACTAGTTTTAATTTAATACTTGATAAATTAAATCTATATCATGTATCAAATGTATGATATAATTATTCATTAGAGAATTGATGACAAATAAAGTTTATGGGCAAAGATGTAAGTAGAGAGATTAAATGGAACTAATAACCTAATTTTAATCATGAATATTGTATTGGATGGATGGAAAGTTTAAACTTTTTACTTAAAGCATTCTTGTAATCTGGGTATATAGTTTAGGAGTATTTTTAATTTTATAGTGACACGAATCAGAATTAATAATTATGTTAATTTAATTATGATCTTGATTAATTTAATGATAATTATTGGATCTTAAACTATATATATTCATATGGGCCTTTCTAGTTACATTATTCTTTGAAATGAATTTTAATGAAACTCGATTACATGATTTTTAGTTTCTCAGGACTAATAGAAAATTTTTATTATTAGATTGGATTTTGACAAATAGTGTCTGAGACACTTGGGGTATTTTTCCATGTAATACTAAGATACTTACATGTATTTTATGTAACATGTAATATTGATATGTTTATGTTATGTATTATAACATCCTGGCTTTTCGAATCATTATTTAACTTGCTTTAACTTGGTTTGTTAAACTTGATCTTATTTATTAGTAAGAAATATATTGAGAATTTTTTTTATAAATTTACTTTGAAACTATTGCGATTTTCGTTGCAACATGAACTAGAACATGATTCCAAAATCTTAACTTTAAAATCATCTAAAACATTTCTTAAAACTTATTAAATAAGCATTTACTATCTTAAAACTTTTAAAACATCATTTCAAAATAGTGAAAAACTTCTTTCAAACTAATGAAAAACTACTGTAGTGGTATCCATAGCCCAACCATCGCATCTATCTCACCGCAACAACCAGCTCACTAAGTAGTCTTACTGGTTTCTTGTAGTACTACCTATAGTATAAAGAAACTTGTAGTGAGCTTTCGCTTAGTAAGTTCAAACATAACTTGCAAAACATAAACATTCTTCATAAATCTTTTTCATAAAACTTTTCTCTTAAAAACATCTTTCTTGTAACTTTTCTCGTAAAACATCTTTCTTGAAACATTCCTCGTAAAACTTCTCTCTTGAAATATTTCTCTTAAAACAACTTTCTTTTAATATTCCTCATGAGACGTCTTTCGTAAAGTTTTTTTCACATAACATTCTTCATTAAAAAAACATTTATTGTAAAATATTTATCATAAACATTACTTGTGAAAATACTTCTTAAAAGGAATGCAAGTAATATCATAATGCATGATTCTATTTATGCTCAATTGTGAACTCTTATCATTATTCTTATCTTGCTTGAACTATGGGCCAAGTGTACGTACCAAATGCGCTTGACCATTGAATACCAAGGTCGTTACATAACTCAACATGAATCTTCCCTTAGGTCAGGGACTGGTACGACACTTTCTTATCTTAATTTGTAGGTAGATTACCAATCTTCTAATCGTATTAAACATGATGTATGACATAACTTAATATCTAAAACAATAAACATAGCAAATGTAAACACATTGCAAAACATGACTTATTCTTCAAAAACAATATGCATAATGAATACAATACATTTCAAACATATATAAATAATTTGAAATTCATTTTTTTATGCTATAAGTGAGGCTTAAAACTTACCTGGATATTGCTTTAATGTTCTCACTTTATCCTTTTTCATTTTATTAGTCGGCTTTGTGTCCTATTCAAACAATACCTGACTATTTTAAATTATTTGAGTTTACAGTATTGGTTTATTTCTATGCTATTTCACGTGAATATTTCATGGTCAAATTTTACATCTTACTTGACGATTCCGTTACTTAACATAGTACGAAACAATTTTTGTCTAACGGCGTTTTACTAATTCGAAGGGCTCAGGGTCTGTTGTAGCATTTTTATAAAAAAATAATTTTACTCTTAGTGGGTTTTTCTTTGGAGTGTCGCATATTCTCTTGAACTTAAAAGTACATAATTGCTCATATTCTCACAAAAGTGTAGAAAACTAGTTTGCATCGTAAAAAATTCAATTCTATACGATTTTCATAGTTTTGGCGTAAAACACAAAATATTGACATTTTGGCTCTAGCATCAAAAATAACTATTTTATACCATTACATCAAGTTTTTCACAAGAATTCAAACTTACAAAAGCCCTTTAGTCAAACTTAAACCATTTTAAAATATTTTCCTCATTTTATTATTTTGAAATTTGATGATTAAATTTGTAAAACTCATAACTCAAAATTTGTGTAGAATTTTCGTAAACTGTTTGCGAATTTTAATAGTTTTGGCTAGAACAACTACTTTTGCATTTTAATTTTTCCCAAATCATTTATCTTAATAGTGTTTTAGAACGATTAGTATTGAAATCAATGGTTTTTTGCTTGTTGTGATTGGAATTCAAGCGAACTTTCTTCATAAAAGTTGTCCATCTTGATGTTTCCAATGAATCTTGTATTGAACTTAAACATAATTTGACCTCTAAGTGTCTCGTACACTTAAATCTTTCAAAAAGGCCCTTAAAAACACTTTATATCACAACTTGGTTTATCTTGTCTTTCTAGGTTTTAACCTTATTTTAACCCTTTTAAACACACTTTTGAGCACTTAATACTTAGAGTAATCAGACCATTATATAACTTTTATATGATATGATGAAAATAATTTTACCAAACACTTAAAGTGTTTAAACTTTGTGTTATGACAAAGTTTGTCATACTTTAGCATTTTGCCTAAAACCTCTGTTTTTCAATCTTTCAATCATACCATCGTCCACAAGGCACATTAACAAAACATACCATATAGTCCTTTTTATATGCCATAGTCCATACATATCATAAGTTAAACATCAAACACTTAGTGTACTTAAAAAAAGCATAAGCTTTCTAAGCTAGGGTTTAGAGTTTTACCCAAGGATTTCTAAGCTTTTTGATCCTCATCTTTGGTGCTTGAATTTTTTTAATCCTCCTCCAAATCCTTGCTCCACAACACTTGAAATTGCTTCTAAGGTGGATTTGAGGTTATATTTTAGCAAAATATTGAGAGAACAATGGGGGAAAGTGGCCAGTTTTCTTAAAGGGAAAAATGAGTCCCACATCAAATTTTGATCAGTCTAAATTTACACTATGTAGTATTTTTTCTATACTATCAGCATATTTTTTCTATCCTACTAGTATATTTTTTATACTGTTATAAGCTTCCACAATACTCCATACTAATCCATATCCTCCGTCATAGTATACTTCTCATACTGCTTAACTTTATATAGTATAACTTCCATATTGCTTAACTTTATGTAGTATAAATTTTGTACTGCATTATTTTAATACTACATAATTTTTATGCTGCATAATTCTCATATTTTTCATATAGGAATTTCTTAAATTGCATTTCAATTTTAAAATCTGTTGTAACAATTAAGCTTTTTAGCTTATTTTCTCTCTCATCAACTAAATCTCATCTTCATGTCTTTCATATTTTGCTTAAAACTATAGCATGATATTTAATCTTAGAAATTCTATATTTATTTATATGGAATTCACCATAGAATTCGTATTGAAATAATAATCCTTTGACACATGTATTTGCTTAACATAGTTATTTAAATATCACACATGCGATATATCGAAAAATTTATCAGGTGTTACATGCATAAATTGATAGATCTTATTTATTGCAAAGCTAACATCCGATCTAATTAGCGTGAAACATTGGAGTGCACCAGCTATACTTTGACAACTACTAGCATCATCAAGAACTATCCATCCTGAAAAGATAATACAAGGCTAGAAGAGAGTGTTGAGTAATGCATGTAGCCAGTTGTATCATTTTTGTGTAGAAGATCATAAAGATAGTTTGTTAGACGAGTGAAGACCATAGTTGGTGTGATGCACTTCAATTTCCAAAATGTTTGTAAAAGGCCTAAGGTCTTTAAGAGCAAACTACTGATTAAAATAAGAAATTTAATGAACTTTTGAACAAGGAATGCACTATTACCAATTACTATAATATCACCCACATAGACGAGTAGAATCATTATTTCAAAGGGAGTAGTGAAGCAAAGATTGAAGAATCAGCTTTAAAACCTGCAAAGCACCATTGAAAAATATGTGTTGAGCTTGGTATACCATGCCCATGGAGATTATTTCAAGCCACAGACAACCTTTGATAGTTTGAAGATAAAAATGAATGAGCTGCATAAGATAAGCTATGGGTATTTCATATAGACTTCTTTAGTGAAATCCCCATATAAAAACGCATTGTGATTAGTAGTCTCAAGGGCCACTCTCTAGACAAAGCCAAACTCAAAACAAATAAGATATTAGTAGTTTAACCACTAGTTCAAAATCTTCAAAATCTTGAGTTTGGTGGAAACTCTTTTCCATTAATTTGGCTTTGTAGAATTCAATAGAATTATTTAACTTCAATTTGAGTTCGACAAACTGTTTGCATTCAACAAATTTGGAATTTTGTAGAGCAAGGAGTGAGTATCGTTTATATTTCTTTTCTTGGATAAAAAGAGCATTTCATGAACCATTTAGAATTGAGAATTAGTGCAGCAGAGATGAGTTGGCATAATGGCACTAATCCTGGCCTTTGGCTTGTAAATCCCATACTTGCTCCTTTTAACCATGGTGTGCACATTTGTTTCATTCAATGCCCAAATTGCTGGTAGGCATATCATTATTATGAACAATAGGAATTTCAAATGGATTGGTAGTCTTTCTGTTCCTATGTGCACATGATGGTGTGGTGCTGGATGGAGAACGAGAAATAAATGCATAAAATGTTGGGGAAATTTGACTGTGAATAAGAATAACTTGAAGATTGAGGAAACAAATATACAAAAAGTTGTAGAGGGACTTGGGACAGGAGGAAAAGGGGTGATGGTAGAAAAAGAAGAAATTAGTCAAGTAAAAGAAACATGAACTAGAGAAGGAGACACAAATAACAGGTGGGCAAGTTGTTGAAGAAAAAATAGACTGTTAAGCATGATCAAGAGGAGGAACTTATGGCTGAGCAAGAAACGAGAAACATTAAGAAAAGGATATGCATTTTTATTGAGAATATTATGTTGCGATATATATAGATATATATATATGTACATATATATATATATATATATATATATATCATTCCAGATTTTTTTATTTTTGAGGCACAAGTCACCTTCATGTTGGTCGTTAACAAACTTGATCTCAAGCTTGTATTTGTTGTATGGTCAAAGGAAGGGAAAACAAACACATTTAAAAGCACGTTGATAGTCAAATTTTGGATTCCTTTTGTAGAGTGTTTCAAATAAGGTTTTATGAGCAAGAACTTGAGTAGGTACCCTATAAATAAGAAACGCACTTGTTTAAAGAGTTAATGGCAAATAAGCAAGGGGTGTGAGAGTAAGTGTCAACCTATTTCAACTATGTGCCTCTTTTTCTTTTGTCTTCTCCTCCTCCTCCTCCTCCTCCTCTTCTTGATTCTCCTATCCTTTTGAGGTGTCTATAGAAAAGAAACTTTTTGAAGAACACCATGAGCTGTTAATTGAAAACATTGTTTATACTCCTTACCGTAGTCAATTTGCAACTTCTTGATTTTAGATTCAAATCATATCTCAATCATGGTTTTAAATTCCCAAATGGTAGAAAATATTTCATCCTTTTGGTTTTGAGTAAATAGATCTTATTGAACCATAAAAAGTCATCAATAACAAGAAGAAAATAATGCACACCTTTTAGGAAAGATATAAGAGAGGCATTGCCTAAGTTAGAGTTAATCGATTCGATGAAAGCATAATTCATAGATATGAAATCAATAGTTCCTGAACAAGAATTAATGTTATCCTCTCAAGATATTATTCAAGAAAGTGGAAAAAGAACAGATATCTTTGTCATCTGGATACATTTGGTAACCAGATGATTTTTATATGTATGCATTATAAATAGAAATTTTTCAAGTAAGAGAAATAATAAAACTTTGGGATAAAATAATCGGGAAAGTAAAATAGAACTTGTCCTTAAGTTGACTATAGATAACCTATAGGGATATACATAATATAAGAAATCATAAATAAGACTAATCAGAGTCTTGTAAAAAACAGTTTATTGTCAGGAGTACAACTATCGGGTTTATAGTGGAATGATACTGAAGTTGATAATTAATAAATAAATAATCAAGGATTATTTTATTTATAATTATAAGAGCCTGATAACATATATCCATTAGGCCTTAATGCTAGCTCATTAATTTCATATAAAAAATTGGTAAAGATTGTATACCATGGGTAATCCAAGAGGAAATATAATTTGTCAAGTCGGGTCTGAAGGATGTGCAACACAGTCCAATTGATTTTATATTTTGGAAAAAAAATTGAAGTTTAGATAATTAATTATTTGAATTTTATATTTGTATATTTAATTTAAATCCTAGTGGTATTTGAACAGAGGATAATTATTATTCATACTTATTTAAATTAGATAATTTTCATAATGATATTATTCTAATTTAAATTATAATTATCTAAATTAGAATAATCCTGAATGATGTAAAAAATCACATTTTCCATTCTGTGATTGGATAAATTTTGAACCGCACATGCAGTATGGGTGCCGTACACCTATAGGAAAACTTTCTTTTGGGTGGCATGGACTATAAGAAATGATCTTATATTGGGCATGTAACTTAGCTAAACTTGGGAGATAACTGTTTCAAGTTTTCCAGTTTGAACAAAATTTTGCCTAACAGTTCTATAAATAGAGATCTTGGGTCTTCATTTATTCTTCAATTGTATAAGTGGAAAATCTTAGAAAAAGAGCCCCAATCACTCTGCTTTAGTGATTTATAGTTCTTGCACACTTTAGTAGTTGGAAGGAGAAACTCGAAGTAGATGTCCTTGTCGAGTTGTTTCACCGATACAGGGTTTTTATGAAAGAGAATAACATTGAAGATCCTTGGTGGAGATTCAATAGTTTAGCCAAATATGCGTTTTTTGGCCCATGAAAGGTACACATTAATTATGTATCAATTTATTGTTCATAACATCATGAGTTAGTTGTTGGAATAATTGGTTTAGTGACGTAGCGAAATTTTAAAAATTTTTATTTAATCATCCATTATCTAACTCATGATATTATAAACAATAAATTAAATCTAATTTAACATACCAGTTAGAGACTGGAAACAATACTTTTGGCTGAACAATTATTTAAGAATGAATCTTTACTATCATATTTTCAATGTTATTATTTTCCTTTAGATTGTTGTGTGTGTGGACACAACTCAGCAAATCTTTACCATAACTGTACTCCTTTTAACCACTCAAGTGTTGAGGGACTAAGATTACTAAAGATGAGTAATCTAAGATCCACTCTCTAATTTGCACTTAGGCAGTCTGAAAATAAATGAATGCTGCAAGTCTTTATTTATAAAAGTAGTAGGACGAGTTAGAATTCTATTAGATTCATGAGATAATTTTCTCCTCCCTACCCTTGAAGTTGGTGCCACATGTAGAAAATTTTATCTCCAAAAATTTGGCCAATCACAGTGTAGGGGACTCCGATTTTATGTATCATCTAGGATAATTTCAATTCAAACAATTCCAATTTAATTTAGAATTTCATTATTTAAAATAATTATATAATTTAAATAATTGTGAGTAATTATTCATAATTTAAATTCAACTTTGATTTAAATTAATTATTCAAATATCAAATTTAAATAATTAATTATCCAAAACCTAATTTTCAATGTGAATAATTATTTACTAGAATTAATTTAAATAATTAATTCTTCATAAAATTAGCAGATGTGGCGCCAACCACAATGTGCCCTATGCCCATTGTCAATCCAATCTAGGATTGTGTGCTATGCATCCCATCAGGCTTACTAGCCTGACTCGTTTATATTTCTATATTACGCATGGTAATCTATATTTGCTTAATCTGTCAGAAAGGAATTCGTGAGCTAGCACTGGGACCTGATGGACATATATTATCAAGCTTTAATAATAATAGATAATTAATCCATGATTAGTTTTTTTGTTTAACTATTAACTTCAACATCAATCTATTATAAACCCAAGCTATACTCTTAATAATACACTATATTACAAGACTCCTGAAATATAAGTCTTGCCCATGACCTCTCATATTATATATATCCTTATAGGTTATCCATAATTGAATGAAGGATTAGTTTCATTTTACCTTCCAATTATTTTATTTTAAAGTTCTATTATTTCAATATTGAACAGTTCATTCCTTTTATGACACATACAAACAGAATATCATTTTATTACCATACTTATTTATATTTCCAAGGCCTTGTTATATGTTTTAATATCTGAATAATGCCTTTAAAAGGATAACATTGACTCTTTTTTAGAAAGCTATGGATTCTATATACGTGGATTATGCTCTCATCAAATATAGGTTACATTTCCAACATACCAACAATAGTAGCTTTTTTTTAATCAGAACTCATACCTTTGGCATATCAAAAGATACAATCTATAAATATGGAGTCATGAATCTACTTTAGGATTAAGATGGCATATAAATGATTATCATCGCGACTTGGTTTAGGTGAAACAAAATTATTATTAAAACAATTCGACTTTAAATCTTGTTTGGTGTTGGACTACCGTTAGGTCTACCATACCAATATGTCTACCATGAAGTTAACCAGCTCCGATGGCTAAAATAAACTACCTTTTTAACTGGACGTAGATTCCTATTATAGTCTTGTCATGTGTAAAGTGCTTAGCTACATGCATAAATTACAGATAATATAATTTAGACTATTAATCTTCGAATAAGATCTATCCGCATATAAGCCCTTTATGTACCCAATTTTAAGATTTGATTATAATAATCATACATCACATGTTTGCTAATATATAATCATTATTATGAAATTAACATGAGGACCATTATTAATATTTGAAATGTTTGTATTATTATTTATTTCACCAAAAATGTCATAAATGTAATTAAAGCATTTATTCCTTAGGGCACTAATCCTAACATTAGTATCTTGGTATATAAAAATTTGAAAAATTCCGTTACGCCAAACTAATTGCCCTTTTCCAATAGTTTTCAAAGGCTATTTGTTATGTGATAGTTATCTTTGAGGTTTTCCAAGTAGGCTTTCTTGAGATTAGGGAGAAGTGTTTGGTTTACTTAACAAAATGCAAGACTATGGTCGATACATTATTTTTGTAAATGGTTTTAGGTATGAAATTAATTTAGCTTTTGAAACTTCTAACTTTTAAAGTATTATGACCGTATGGGAGCCCCTAACGTGCTTTGTTCCCAAAAAGCCCAAACCATTTAATAAATAGGCTGGACCTGTCCAATTTAACAATCATATTGTGCCTACTTTTTAGCTTGTTATACCCATGCCAGCTACTACGCGTTGGCCACAAGGCTCATTAAATGGTAATATTGACTATAACAAACAATTGATTGTAAGATGACTAATAATTAAGCTTCAGTTTTGGTCAGGGAGGAGATATTTTAGCCCTCCCCTATTCAATCAAGCCCGTCACTAAAGCCCAAGAAAGAAAACCCAAACCTAAACTAAAATGAGAAAGACATAAAAAAAAAAAAAAAAAGAGAAAGAGAAAAAGGTAAGTATGTATTCCGTTCGCTCTTATGACACTTTATTTGTGTAGATAGAGAAAGACATTTTTAATAGGCTTGA
Organism: Artocarpus hirsutus; assembly: GCA_946598075.1. NCBI lineage: Eukaryota > Viridiplantae > Streptophyta > Magnoliopsida > Rosales > Moraceae > Artocarpus > Artocarpus hirsutus. Next base: position 72,596 of record CAMOHE010054818.1, on the reverse strand, counting down.
ACAAGGTTATTATCAAACATTTTCAAGGTATGAAAACTCATTGTGGACTATTGTTATGCATTAACAATTGTTGAATTTACATAAAATGTTGTTGTAATTATTATTAGCCCCTCTAAGATAAATCCCTGACTTCATTGTTGGTTTTGGTTATGCAAAATTACATCATTGTATACTCTTAGAACAAAAAGCTTGAAAATGGATAAGAGCTTAAAGACAAAAATTATTACAAAACTAAATTCATTTAAGTTGAGATATCATTATTAGTCTAGTATTAGTTATTTAAGCATTGTTTAAATTTTGATTTAAATTTGACTCAATGGACACAAACTTTAAGATTCCGTATTTTTGAAAAATATATAAAAGGTCCCTGAAAGGTTCTCTGGAGTGATTAAAAAAAATAGTTTGACAAACAAAATTGATTTGATTTTTATATTAAAAAAATTTGAAGTGTCAGAAATTGGACAACATGGTCTGGTAACCTGATGGCTTACTCTAGTCATTTAGGGCGTTACTGAATTCTGAATATTCAGCAGCCTTGGCCTTTGTTTGGTCGACCAATTCCTGTTTAATCAGCTAAAGTTTTGGTAATTGGGCAATGAGCCAAAATCAATTTGTGGCCTAGTTTTGCAAACGTCGTGGGTTTTTGAGGTCATACAGTCCACATAAAAACTTAGATATTTACCGACCCTATAAAAGAATACTGTGATAGACTTAACAGCTCCAACACCCCGTTACTGGAACGATGGTGCTTAACCTTATCTTTGTTGTGATGTTTGCCATTTTTACTCCAAAGGTGAGAGTTAATTTCTAGCCTGTTTGTTTCATAAAGATGAATTACAGCTCGAATTATTTCTCTTTCTCTTGTCAGAAAAGGCATTTTGATAGATATATAAAAAAGTCTTTAAGTTTAACCCATCCATCACAAAATCATTAAAATTTCAAAAGTTATCAACCGTGTGATACTCACATGCCTAGTTAATCGAAATTAATGAAAGATATTTCAGATAAATTGGACCCACCAAATTTAAAATTAAAAGAAATAAAAAGAAAAAAAAGTTGTACTCTCTCTACGTGAGCTCGTTGGTTAAAGAGGCATGTGAGGCTTAAATTTATCTAATAGCCATGATTCGTCTAAAATATTTATCAACAAGACATATGTGAGGGTATTTTGTTGAGTTTTTAACGGTTTTGTGATATAATTGCCAAACATATAACTTTATGCTAACTCATGGTACAATTTGTTATGTTTTAAAATTTGAGAACCAAAATGGAAGAGAAAAACATAGTTTAGGGGCCAAATTTTAAAATTAATCTAAAAGATTGCAATGGAGATCAACCAAAAATAAAATGCTTTGGGACATAGAACCAAAGTAAAAGATTTAAGTTCCTTGAAAGAGAAGAGAGTATTATTATCCAACTTGAATTGGATGAAGAAGAGCAACCAATGGAAGAGGCCAAGGCAAGACATAATTGAAACCCCACACTCAATGTGGCTGACACTTGACCGCTGAAACACAAACCCATGGAAAATGCTCTCAAAACCAGGTGCATTACTTACTCTGTTTAGAAATTGAAAAAAGTTAACTTCCTATGGGCCCCACTTGGAAAAACTATGGGTCTTTTTGCTTGGTACAAGTGGAGTTATTAAGGCCCATACTTGGCCCCTCTCCCCTAAACTCAAGGATGCTATCCACTCCCAATCTAAAAGCCACTGGGTAAATTTTCCACAACCCTTTTCCTTTCCAAAGAAAAGGAAAAATTAACTTAGAAATACTTATCAATATCATATAGAGATTGTGTGAGATTCCTTGCCAGATCAATCAGTTTCCTCTTTTTGTTAAGAGCATATGTTATATATATGTATATATTTCTTTCCATCCCTTCTGGTTAAGGCATTGAAGGGAGGGAGTTTCTTTTTTCAGTGTCTTGCTTTTAAGGGCTGAGTAGTTTAGCATAACAAAACTTGCCTTTTTATGGAAAAAGGATAAGATTCTGAACATGGGGTTTGCATTGCTGGCTCTCTATGGTTATATTGCGGCTCTGAAAAAGAAACTGTTTTTGTTTTTGAGTAGTTTTTTTTTGCACCAAAACAAGGGCATGGGATATGGTGCTCTATTGCAGACACAACTAGTTCAAAATTCTGAGCTAACCTCTAAAGATTTAAAAAAATAAGTTTGAAATCCAATATAAAAATGTAAGGATATCTAATTGTTATTGAGCTTTCGGCATGATCAAAACTGAAATATTATATATCAGTGGTGATCACTAAGATGATTTATCAAATAGAAAATCCATATTTTATTTGTTATATCAAATTGGTCAATTTTTTCTTTAAAGAAGTTGGTCACTTTTTGTTGATAATGCACTTAGTAAAAATTTTGATGATTAAAAATTTTAATGATTGTTATATTTTTTATCTAAATAAATAAACAGTACACAATTAGCTGAAAAAAAAGAGGAAATTACTAGTAGTTGTTTTTCTTCTTTTCTTCTCAAAATTTAAACGTAAAAGAATCCAAACTTGAGGACTCAATATTATAATAGAGGAGGTGTGTAATTATTGTTAAGACCAAGCCTACACACACAACTAGTCTATTTTTGTTATTACAATAATTTAGGGTTTCGTGCCTTATTGAGCTTCTTCTTAGTAATTTAGTTCTTGAATTTCCAATATTGTAGCAATCAAACTATACCCTTTGATGGGATTGAATTTCATGCCAAATAATTATAACCTTTTACTTGAAAAATTATTTTTCAAGCAATTGCTGATATAGTCTAATAGTAAAATCACATCTGACTCTCGATAACACGCTTGTCATCTAGAGACAGAGGAAGAGTTTGAATTATAACTTTTATGAAGAGTTTGAATCTCCCATCCTCAATTCAAAAAAAAAAAAAAAATTTTTTTAACAACCTAAATCTGTCACATAATTCTTGCTAACGCTTGTTAAAAAGTGACATCAATTGCTATTTTCTTAGAAATCCAAGGACTAAATGATAGAGAGAATTGTTCAAGGACAAAGATACTAAATCAGAAAAAATTCAAGGAGTACAAGTCATTAAAATATTTTAATATAAATAATAAAGATGATTTTTATTAATTAAGCCATAAATTAATTTACTATCACTATTGTGTTCTATCACTTAGTTTTTCTTTCTTCGATTTGTACCATTTTTTCTATTCAAAAAGGCAAAAATATCTTTAAATAACACTTGTTCACTTAACTCTAACTCAAAATGCTTATGATCAATTATGTCTTATGATCTTAAGAAGTGGTATGTTTTACCCTTTCTCTTAAAAGTTATAAGATTGAAAAACAATAATACAAAAGTGACATTTATGAAATTGACCCTTGAGCCGACTGCATCCCGGCCCAACGGGTTCTCTTCATTTTAATTAAGACCTTTTTTTTTTAACTTTTCTTATAATTCTTTCCCTAGAATTTTTCAAATTACAGTTTTTGCATAGAATTTTATTTTTTTAAAAAGTTTCTATTACCCATTAATTTTTAACTCGCTTGAAAACTGTAATTCATAACTATTTAAAATATTTCAATCATATCTTAAATGTTGACTGTTAAAATACTCATATTCAAAACTTAAATTCTTAAATAAAGCAAAAATCAACTACAATAAATTAACAACTTTTATAGGCCTTAAATTTTAAAAGGTGAATTGATTTTGATTATATACTTTATTCATTTAGAAGAAGAACATATAAAAATACTTAAAGGAAAATAAAAGAAAAAATATAAAAAAATTGCACAGTTAGTTTAGTTGAAAACTTTTGCTTAACTCATCATGCCTTTGAATTATTTTTATTTATTTATTTTTTTTTTGTTGTTTGGCTCTGCCATTGTTAATAGTCATGAATCTTTAGTTGAATCAATTGCATAAAAAAAAGTCAAATATTTAAGTTATAAGTTTAGAATGTTAAAATAAAAGTCGAGACCTCCAATAATGTTCATACTAATTACAAATTTTTTTTTTTTTAAAATCCAATAAAGTATGTACCTTTTATCTTGTTTTCAGGAGGAAACTTTATCTTGCTTTTTTGAGGAAAAGCTTTTGGCACATAATTGTGAGACTTCTTATTTCAATTTTTTTATTTGTTCGAACTTGGACGTGAGAGCATTATACTTGTGGTGGAGTTGTTACAAATTAAACGTCTTAATTTTATCGGAACTAAAACGCAAAAACAGAAAAAAATAATAATAAAAATAAAAACAAAGACATAAAATTTATAATAGTTTACTTTTATACTCAGTTTAGTAAGAAGGAAAGAAAATAAAAGAGAAGAAAAAATTATTAAGGAAAGAAAATTGTAGAGAAAGGAAATATTTTGATTTTTTCTTTACTTGTTTAGTATGTAAAAGTGGAAAGAAAATGATTTTATCTTCTCTTATTTGGTATTGCAAGAAAAACTGGAGGAATGAAAAAACTACTATTAATACAATTATCAATTTGTCTAAATATTATTTAGCTATTTCTCTAATTTGGTGCCTAAATTTTTAGTTAGAATTTTGATAAAAAAGAAGGACAAATTGATAGCTTCACTTTCTTTGTATTGTTGTTAAACTTTTCCCTTATAAAATCCATCCATATTTGGAGAGATCAATTTTGGTGAGACCTACATGTCATTTCTTTCACCTATTTTTCCTTTTTATTCTAATTTTTTTTCTACCAAACACCCTATCATATCAAATTTTATCTCAAAATCCTTCCAATCTATTTTTTCCCTCCGATTTTCACTCATACATTCATAACATTAATGTAAGAGCTATTTTAACTTTCAACTGTAGCAAAAAATTTACTATGATGAAAAAAAATTTACAAGAGAATATTGGAAACCAATCAACTGTTTGTATTTTTTTTCTAACATCTCTAATAATACCCTATTCGGCAAAAAATTTACTATGATGGAAAAAAATTTACAAGTGTGAAATCTCTAAACTACCCTTAAGGTCAATCCTCTTAATCCTCTATAAGGTAATAATTTATCAGAGTATTAAATTAAGCTCCACAACTTAATACGCTTCTGATGTGAAATTACCACGCGAGGCATACCTGTTTGCAATTGGAGCAAAAAAAAAAAAAAAAGAAAATTTGAAAAAAGGGTTAAAGAAAATTTAAAATTAAGTAAATGACCTCTTTTTTTTTTTGGCACCAAAAAAAGGTTTTTTCTGAGCATCGAAGCTGCTCTAGTTTTTTAAGAGAAAAGAGAAAAATGATTGTATCGAAAAGAGGAACCTAACCAGGGTGGAAACAAAAAAAACTGGAACCGTTTTGATGCCTAAAAAGCTAGTTTTTTGATGCTCAAAAAAAAAGAAGAAGAGGTCATTGACCAAATAAATTTTTTTGAAAAAGTCATTTTTAAAAAACCCAAAAAAAAAAAAAATATTCAGACCAATACGAGTTCAATATTAGCTAGCCATGTGCATGAATGTTCAAACGAAAATAAAGTGGAAATATTGAACTTGATTGGGAAATTATCATAGACTTTTTGTTGCGTCAGTGGCTGAGCTCAGACAGTGCTGTACGACTTTCCCAAAAATAAATATATAGCAAGTTGGTTATAAATTAACTAAACAATTAAAATAATCACCCCACAATTAATTGAAGCATATTTCTTATTGAGGCAGCAAGATTTGGGCATCATATTCATAGGTAGTCTTTGGCTATTAAATAGAAATTATAATTAAGCTCACCCAATTGGCTTATAATATTTTCCATCCGAGTAAAAGAATAATGACAATAGTACTAATTTGATATAATTGACCAAAAAGTGGCTGCCCTATCTAGGAGAGGAGCTCCTTGAATGTGTCAAGGAGTTGTATTAATTATGAGACAATTTTCTAAAGAAGTTATATGCAAAAGAATAAAAAATAATACTAATAATAAAATAAAAAATAATATAAAATAAGATAAAAAAATAATATTGCAATTACTATATAGATCAGAGGGAATATTAGAATCTGACGGCTGGGGAGGTACTGCTCAACCTCTTGGATTGGCATGAACAGCATTTTCTTAATATATAAACACTTCAACAAATATAAGGAATTTTAAAGTGATTTTTTTTTTTAAAATGGAGTTTTATGGTGGTGTTGGGCCGTAGCATATAAACCAACTAACAAGAATATATGATTATGATGTGCTTAGTTGACCTCAAGTCCGATATTAATTGAAAGTCAACCAAAAGAAAAATCTAATAATGGGTTGAATTAGTAGGAATATTCCATTTATTTGCACACAATGTATTTTAAATATAGTAAACCAATCATTAATGCTAGATTATACATTGAATTTGATCAAAATATATTGATAACGGATGAATATTTATATATAAATACAGTAATAAACTGTATGCACCAATAACTAGCACGCACGCCATTCGTTTTACTCTTATATAAAAAGTTTTTTTTCCTTTTTTTTAAACCATGATTTTATCTAAAAATGGTAATATTTAGGATATCGTAATATTTTTCCCCTAAAACTTGATTAACTAATTTAATTGATGGCAAAAGATGACCTCTACAAATCTTACAAGCAGTATTATGTACAGAATTTTTTGACGAGGAAAAGTTGTAATTTTGGTTGAAAAATTTGCGATTGTAATAAATTATATAACAAAAAGTAAAAAAACTAAACTTATTACCCAAAAAAAACTAAGCATAAGAAAAGAAGTGACAGATGCATTACATATATATTCTGGCCAGAAGAAAAAAAAAGGATGAAAAAATTATTAGAATAAGAAATGGAAATCTTCCAGGTCAACGTAACTATGTTTATTTGAATCGAAAATTTTAAAAATAACAAAATAAAACTATAGAAATAATAAGTTAAAAGGTAGTTAAAAGGGCCGGTTCACTGTAATATATGTTTGATTTTTTTTTTTAATAATTAGGGAAAGAAAACGACAATCATTATAATTTATTACAATTAAAGAAAAAAGAGAACATTTTAGAAATCGCTAAAATTTACCAGTATGAAAGCTCAAATAGAAGTTCTAACAATGGGAATCCAAGACATTTTAATTACCTGTCAAATAAATGTTAATAATTTTGCTCCAAAGAAAATAATGTTCATAATATTTTGACAAACGTATTAAGGTAATTAGAAAAAAAAAAAGGAATTAATGTCCACAATATTTTGGCAAACCAAGTAAGGTAATTCGCGTGTCTGTCACCAGTGGCACCTTGCGACATGAATTTCATTTTTTTAAAAAAAAAAACAAAATGCTATACAACCTCGTGCATAACTTGGGCAACATTCATAATTTAATTAAATTAGGAGGGAAAAAAAATGCAATTCATGACGATGGATCGGCGAAATCCAATTCACTAATTAATTTAAGGAAAATGCTGTATATCCTTGTTCATATTCGGAATCTACTCTTTTTTTAAAAACTATTTAGCCCATTAAATTTTGACTCATATGAATGGATCCGGAGTAATTTAAAACCGCATAAGAATACATCAGAGTGCTCTTAATCCATAGAATCCGAGAAATTAAAGACCATGAGTTATGTAATTATATTAAAATAAACAATAAACTAGCTTCTTATCAAATAAGTATATAATATTATTTACTCACCTTTTTTAAGACACCGTGATACACAATATAAGACACTTGATAAAAACCAGTTCCATTAGTAGATTCTTATGAAGCACATGAAAGAAACCCAATATCGAGAAAATTCCTCGACATATCAATTTGAGCATGCATAAGACTCTTTTTGAAAACACTACAATTGATGAAAGCTTTTGATCCATCGAGAGCATATAGAGTGTAGTTCTAAGCCATTAACATCTCTGCATAGACTCTTAATTAGTAGAACTTCTAACTTTCCAAGATCTAAATCTAGCGGGCCAAAAAAAAACTCAAATGGCGGGAGAACCTCCTCCATTATTGCAAATAAAATACTAAAATTAGGTGAAATTATTGACGCTTTTATTAGTCTAAAACATAAAAAACAAAAACCAAAAGCACGACCGTTGCAAACTTTCAATGAAAGTATAGCTTACAGAAGGACTATCACGGTAGGAAGAACGATTCTAGGGACTAGTACCAAAGCCAACAAGATGACTTCAAACAACAGAATGTGAAGCACACGCGTCACCATCGTCAACATCCAAAGCCGACACTGCCAAGTTCAAAAGAAGCCTCCCACCATTTGAAACAAAACCCAGAAACAATACAATCACCAAACGAGAAATACGTCAGGATGTGCCTCCAAGATGTCTAAATTTTGTCCTCTAAATGGAATCAGATCTGGCCTAACGAAGCCATCCCACCAAACACAACCGCCACCATTAAAAAGCCCACAACAATAAGATCACTATAACTAATTTTTAGGACTAAAAGTCCAGTGACAAGTTCGAAGATGGTCTCGAAATTCCAGCCGACTCACCCTCCTTTTTTCTCTCATTCTCGTTCTTTTCCTAGGGTGGGCTCTCTTCTATTTTCAACTTTATTTACTCACCTTATTATTAATGTAACGCCCTCTTTTACGAACGCCACAGATGTCGTTACATTGATTTATTTAACCATTAACTGAAGCAAAACTATTATAAATAATAACATGTATTTGAAATCATAGTTTGGAAAAGCATACCCAGGATCCGTACATACATATATATTTTTTTCAACTCACGAGAAAATTATAAATTACTTAATTATAACAATTCGCTTTTTCATAAATATCCTGTAAATAGTTTGCTAATATTATTGAAAATTAAATTAACCTTTGAAGACAATAATAAATTTTTTTTTGAACACAGTTCGATAGGCCGAACTTGTGACTTCGGCAAGCCGAACTCGACCGGCAGGCCGCCCGAGGCTTTGTAAAATGGATTTTAATTTTGATAAGTTTGGCAGGCCGATGCATGGCAACCGGCAGTCCGATTAAACCTTTCGGCAGTCCTACCAATAATGGTCGGCAGGCCGAACTGTTATAAAAATTTTTGCTAAAAAAAAAATGTTTTAAAATTTCAAATGCAGAAGAAAAATTTATAAAATAACAAAAGTCCATCAAATACACATTCTCAAAATTATAAAACATAATTTAAATCCTTAAAGTTCAAAATTTATAAATAAAGTTTATTTCATAAAAATTTCTTTCTTTCTTGGCGTCTTCCATTTGCAGTTTATCTTGCTTAGCTCACACGCCCACCTTGGTCCTTCTCATAATTTATGGTTTTCTTACCCTTATCTGCAACATGACATTAACTTATATAAACAAACGCTTAGTAAGTACATTTGTAAATCTCACAACTTAAAACATTTCATGAACATCATCAACATTATCATCATAATAGTGCACTAGGCACAGTTTCATAAGGAGCATATCTTACATTAAATCAACCATTTTAAAACTTATTCGTTTTATCTTAAGGGCCCAAGTGTTGCACCATATCATCATCATAGGCACGCTGCCATGAGAGGAGAGGGGTAGCTAATCCCAAACCAAACATGACATCATAACTTATCAAAAACATATCATAACATTAGGTGTGCAATACTTATTTAGGTGATACATATACATATTTATACTTTTATGCTTTGAAAAATGTTATCATCAAAACATGCATAAATCTTCATACCTTCAAAAACTTCATAATAATAATTCATGAAAACTCATCATGAAAAATCATCATAAACCATCATGAACATAGATTTCAAACTTAAACTCATCATGTTGCAGTGAGAATGTACTTACCTCAATAAGCTTACTTAACCTTACTTTTGTAGGTGACAACGCCACGGTCTCGATGTGCTCACTTCAAATAGTGTTCATGTCATACATTCATAAAATAGCAATTAACATTTATTTTCAATGAATTAATCACCACAATATAACATCCATTTCATATAACATCATATTTACATTCATTTATTAAAAACATAAATATATAACACATTTCATTAACTTTAAAACATTCAAATAAAACTATCAACACAATTACACTTCTGACCTACATGAATTCATAACTTAATAACTTTATTTTTACACACAATTTGAGTACCAAATTCTGCAATAACAAAGTTAACATATAAACATATTATCATAATTTTTCTTTAGTCATAAAAACTCCATTTAGTATTTAAAACAAGTCATACATCATACATACCAAAATCTGCCAGCAACCATAACACAGTGAACAATCCTTATCTCAGGTCCATTTTTCACGTTTTTATACCATAGAAAAATCTACAAAAATTAAGATATATAATAGACAATAGAACTATAACATATCCAAAAATCACCTTTAAATAAATTTTATACAGCTCAAACCGTGCATCAGATGGCAGAGACAAAAATAGCCATAAACAATTTACAGTGAATATATGCAATAATAATTCCCAAACAATTAAAATAAATTTATTTAGACCTCAAAATTCATATGACATCATATTAACATATAATACAGTGCCTCTACAATTTCTCATCACCATATAAAATCATATAATCATACAAAAACATTACACAATAAAAGTTCAACAAATTTACTGTTTAAACAGTCTAAATACCTAGCATCATAAAAACTTCATAACACATAAAATATTAATCAAATCATCACCAAACTTTCCAGTCCTTTACTTAACATATATATAAACATATTCACCAAATTTCATGCATAATAACCTTAATTTGCATTATGAACAAAAACGACATTTTTATGCAACATAAACAATAAGCAACACATTCCTAGCAGAGCATGAACAATTAATATCTTAGCCTACATAATATAAAATTTGGAGCAACATCACATAACATATTCATGAAAATCATATTAAAATTTTAGAGCAAATGGAAATTTATAGGCAAAGTTATGGGGGTCAGAACATAGAGACAATCAACAATACCGTTTAGCACAAATCAGCAGTGAGTGATAGACAAAAGAAAATTCATAACTTTTTATAGAAAAATCAAAATAACGTGAAACTTGGAGGAATATCACATAACACATGCATCAATAACATATAAAAAAATTCAGAGCAAAACGACATTCCTAGATAGAGATATTGTAGTCGGACTGAGGAGAGATACAATTTCAAAAAATACCAAAAAAAATGTGTGCTTACCTCAAAACGATTTCTCTTAACCTTCTTTTGAATTTACCCAAAGAAAACACAATATTTCTAACAAATACTAGCAGGGGAATTTGAGAGGAAGAAGAAGAAGATGAACAAAATGAAGAGAAGAAGAATGAAATAGAAAGGGAGAGAATACGTGAGAGGGAGAGAGAGAGACAAAACGTAAAAAAAAAATGAATTCGTTTACGTTACACGTTACACTCTCCACATTAATTAGAATTTTTTGATTAATTACAAGGCACAATTCATGGGAATGGAGGAAATTGACGGAGAGTTTTTACGTGAAAACAAAAATGATGGAGAAGGTCAACTATTTTTTTTAAAAATAAGAATTCTTTTTACGTGAAATAGAGTGATTCATGGGGGAATTAAGTTCTGAATTTGATAGCAAATTTTTCCCCAAATGGGCGTGCATAATCTGGGAAAAATTGAGGAGAGTTTGGGAAGAGTCAACCAATCTTTCAAACTTACCATATTTTGCCTTTGTAAAATGGGAAATCTTATCAAATGCATTCAATCAATTCAAAACCAAACATAAATTTTCCTAAACTGAAACATGTATTCCATAAATGTGCCAATTATTTAGAAATTATTATCCAATCACAAATTTGGAGTCAGCAATCATCGGCCTGCCGATGTCCCACTTCGGCCTGTCGATTCCTGAAGTTCGGCCTACCGATGATATACCATTGGCTTGCCGTTCCAAGGGGATCATTTCGGCCTGCCGAACTAAATGGTTCGGCCTGCCGATCTACCCTAACATACCAAAATCATCCAAAACCTTAAATTATCATAAAATTATGATTAAACATATAACATTAATAACATGAACACTTGAGCACATCAATTCCATGTAAGCGTCACATGTCATAGCACTTACAATAAAATGGTTAGTACCATTATATTATACATCATACACATATCATAAAAATAACACTTAACGTCGTTACTTAATATTACTTAATCCATTACATATTTGTCATAACTATTACATGAAAATTGACGGGTGTTACAATTAAGGAGATAAAAGTGATCTCTAGCAAACAAATTTAAAAATAAAGTAAAATGTGGTGGCAAACAAAGTCTAAAAGCACATTTGTACCTTTATGTCCATTATTAAAATCTAAAGTTTGAATCCCTCATTTCCAATTAAAAATAAAAAATAAAACAAAGAAGAAGAAGAAGAAGAAGTAGAATTTTTTTTTTGTTAATTATTCTTCATAGGCGTAAACAAAAAAGATGAATTACAACACTTTTGGGTCTAATTGAGTATTAAATACTTAATGATTGGGTGTTTATGTTTAGAGTTTGGTGTTCCAAACCTCAGCTCTAATTATACAAAAAATAAAAAATAAAAATAAAAAGCAGAAGTAGAAAAAAATTTTGTTGATTATTTTTCACAGGTATAAACAAAAAAGATATATCGCAACACTTTTAGGTCTAATTGAGTACTAAATCCTTAATGATTTGGTGTTTGTGTTTAGAATTTGGTGTTTGAAGCCCCATCTCTAATTATAAAAAAAACAAAAGAAAAACCAAAAAACAAAAAAAAAAACAAAAAACAAAAGTAAAAAAAATTTTGTTAATTATTCTTCATAGGCTTAAACAAAAAAGAAGTACTGCAACACTTTTGGGTCTAATTGAGTCCTAAATACTAATGATTTAGTGTTTGGTGTTTGGTGTTATAACACAACATGACAAACTTGAGGGAGAGGTGCACTAGGTTTGGGGGTGCTCTCAACATGCAGATGGCTGTAGATTATGGCTGCAAGTGTGTGTCAGGGACATGTCCAGTGTGGCTGGGTGATGCAGTCAACAGAGGTGGCTATAAGGCCAAAAAGAAGGTCCTTCCCTTTGCCAATTGGAGGTGGGTCGAGGCTTGAAGGCCTTTGTTCCTTGGAGATCTCGGTTTTTGCTGGGCTGTAAGTCTTTGGCGTGGCACTTCCTTTATTTGGTGAAGGTGGGCAGCGACGGGCAGCTTTGTTCTTATTTGGTCTCTCTTAGGGCTAAAGATTATACTAAGGTTTCTTTCCTCACTGATAACTGTGGCTTAATCATCATTAGAATCTGTCTTTGTCTTTGGGTTGCCCTTGTTTGTTTTAGTTTTTACATTTGCCAAATAATGGTATTGATATTTTTTCCACTTGTGTTTTTGTTGTTTTATTTTTTTGTTGTAATAATAAAGATGGTTTCCCCACCTCTAAGAGTAGTGTTTAGGTCTAGCTTGCAAGACTTCATACAATTTGCGGTGTGATGTTAGGCCTTGATGCTTTAGTTTCTCGGTCTTAATTAAAAAAAGTTGTCCATTATCTATAGTGGTGTATTGGAAGAACCTTTTGTGTAGTTGATTAGTAGTGTGCCTCTTCAGTTTCTTTATTTTGGAACTTGATACACATGTTACCCTCTTGAGCATTTCAATCGAACTTGCCAGTAGTTTCGAACTGTATACAAGGTTGAGTTGCTAATTATGTTGTGGTCTTTCATACCTTAATTAGTATTTGTATTTTTTATCTAAAATCCAATTACCAGTTCAAAAAAAAAAAAAAAACTTGTATCCCATGCAAAAGACTGTATCAATTAAGTATTATCTTAAACTTTAGGATGAATTTCATTTTTTTCCTTGAAGTTTGGGCCTTGTGATTATACACATCCTATGGATTTTGAAATGTAACTTCTATCCTGCTAAGAATTCAAAACTATAACAAAGCTAGTCTTTCAGTTAGAGCCTACCTTAAAATAAACTACTTTTGGCTTTTTAATTTAAAGGCTACTTTTTGACATATTTGGATGGATCCTGTGAAGAGTGCTTTTGGCTTTTTATAATTAGTACTTTTGGAAGAAGCCAACCATTTGATACTTATAATGAAAAAAATGCTTATAAAAAACTTATTTATTTACATTTTTTACTTTTTATTTAAGAATAACAAATTAAGAATTCCACCCATATACTTGAATTATACTATTTTTTAAACCAATAACAGCTTGTGACTTATTTAACCAAATAAGTTTAAAAGCTCTTCTAAAGTCAAAAATCCCTATTCTATGCTGCACTATCCAACGCTAATTAAAAAGCTTTAACAGCTTTAACTTATGTTTCTTTCTTCCATTGCTCAAAAGCAAAGGCACAAACTATGCCAAACGGGCTCTTAGTTTTTTGGATAAAAATTTTCATGTAGCTTGTGTGACAAAACAATGCCATTTAAGTGAAAACACATAAAGATGGAATTCATTTTTTTATTATTATTACTATTATTGTTACTGTTATTGTTAATCTTCATCATCTTTTTCTAAGATCGAGTTAGAATTTTGCTCTAAAATTAGGCTTCAATAGGTTTTATTTTGGGTTATAAAATTGTCAGCTTATGTTATTTTATATGTGTTTTCCGCTTGACATATTGACTCAAAATTTTCATGCGCAAACTTATGGAAGACTAGATTTAGAGAGCATATAATTTATACATAGATGTAATATATGTCAAACTTGTCTTTTTTTTTTTTATCATGACAAAATTAGGTATACGTGATCTAATCTAAATCAAATCCATATTAAGTAATAATTTACTTTAAATTTACCCAATCATGTATACTATACAATTATTCTAAGCTTTAGCTTGAAAGTCAGAGACACATGCGTGACAAATATATCTAACCAAATAATTTTAAGATTATTAAGAGTAAATTACGGATGGCTGCACTTTCAGTTCTGAATTCAGGTTCATTTTCTTGAATTTTAATGTCGTTTTCAAGTTGGAAATGCAGACTCAGCCTAAGGGAAAGGAGTTGTTAAAACCCTAGCTACTTAAATAGTCATGAAAAAACAAAGAAGAAGAGCCCCCCGTGTCACTTAATTAATCATAAAATTATCTTAATTAATCATAAAATTATTTGCTTTGTGGATGCGTTTTGATATACCTAATCCATGTAATTTGTTTCTTTCTCCTTATTCTTGTGGAAATAAATCTGTCTGTATTTGAATTGGAAGGGCTGATATTCGTTCTCTCTTTTTTTAAGTAGCAAGAAAGAACCAAAGGACATCAAAGAAAAATATTTAAACCCTATTTTTATATACCTTTCTGTTTTATGTTTCTCCACCTGCCTTTCTATATCAATAGTTTAAATTCAGCAAAGTTTCCTTGATAATGACAGTCCAGATATAGAAACAAGTTTTTCCCCTAACTTATACTTGTACATATACGCAAACATATAGGTTTCATTAGACCAGCTTCTTATACATAATATATATATGTATGTGTGTGTGTGTGTATTGTGCAAGGAACCGTATATTGTTCATTTGTAAATAATTTTTTATGCAATGTATCTTTCCTTTTCGGAAGGGAGTTATATATTGATAGTGCGTGATGAGATGATTATTATATTAAAAATATCTAAAACACTCTGTTTGTTTTGCATAAATACTCTATTTTCTCTTATTAATAAATATTACCCATAACGCTCTGTGTATTTATAAAATCAGACTCAAAATGCCCCCTAAAACTATGCAATTTTTAAAATACGAAGATTGATCACCATGAACTATATATTAAAAGTTCTTTTAAATACGACTTAACTAAGAACATTGAATAAAAAGTTTAAATGTTCAAATAAATATTTTAATCAAACAAATACTTCAATTACTTTGAGAGTTTTATATTTTCTAATATTAATTTTACTCAATATGAAAATTGAATAAAAAATTTAAAATATTCAATAAAATATTTTAATCACAAATATTTCAATTACTTTGAGAGTTTAAAATTTTTTAAGGTTGATTTTATTTAATATTATGGTTTAATGATGTTTTAAATTATATTCACTAAGGATTAATGGGAAGAATAATCTTTTTAATCTAAAATTTATTTCACAGAGTATTTTGAGTCTTTTTTTTTTTTATAAGCACAGGGGTATTTTATTTATTTGTATAATAAAAAAAACATAAATTATTTTAAGGCAAAATACATAAGTGTTTTGGCTTATTTCCCTTATTATATAATACTACTAGACGATAAAATATTAGTAGCTAGAGATGAATCAATTTCATACTTGAGTAGGTCCCTCCATGGTAAAATCCTTTTATAAAATAACAACAACAACAACAATAATAATCATAACTATTTTTTAAGACTTTAGTTCATGACTCAATACACAACTCACACATCTACTTGCTTGAATTAGCTAAGGGTTGCAAGATAAAGAGCAAATACTTTTCTGGAGGTTCTGGAGTGTCACGATCTCCAAGTCTAAATAATTAGAGATTTTCATTTCATATACATATGTATATTATATATATGTATGCATAAGTTTATAAAGATTTTTTGATGGTCATTGCCCTCTTAGGATATTTCTTTTCACATGGATTGCGCACAAATTGTAAAATTGTGATTTTCTGTAAAGTATACGATAAAAATAAAACCCCTATTTCTAACCAGAAAAAAAAAAACTCAAAAAAGAAGAGAAAAAGACAACAGAGAGAGAAAGACCACATGACTAATACAAATGTAAAACGTAGTAGGTGAGAGAAACGTGATGTAGTCTCCCTAAGAAATGAATTCGTGTATTATTCTTGCCCCATAGTCTCGCAAAACTGCTCCCATAAAACCAAGTATAGACTGTGTTGTTGTATGGACTCCTGCAATCATGACATATTTCCTTATTTCGACATAATTTTATCTCTTTTCTTTTTAAAATGGTAACTCCACGTAAAGAAATATGTCTTTTTTTCACCAGGTATATATAACGATAAATCTATTTATTTATTATTGAATTGACCATAGACTAATTCCTCTTTTTACTTGTGATTATTAAACACACCCATAATTATTATTCTATTCTGAGTTTCATGTTACTTCTACCAAGAGACACGTCAAATCCAGGACATCCTAATTCGATTGAATGGGATGACAGTTTCTCATTCTGCATTTGTAAAATCATAATTTTTAGCTAGAAAATAATAATAATAATAATAATAATAATAAGAAAAAGAAGAAGAAGAATAAGAACATCGCGTGTTAAAATTCTCTTGATTACCTCATAATCGCATGATCTTCTCATTTACCAAACAGAGTGGACTTTATTGTCTTGACTTCCAAAAAACATTAGGATCTGTGTCCTATATGGACCAGCCTTGCTATAACGTTGACGATGAAGATATTGCTTTTAACTAATTTACCGTGGAAAGAGAAAAAGGAGAAAACAAAGTTAGAGTTATATATTTATCTATTCTGAGTTTCATTAATAAAGTCTTGTATCTTATTAAGGGTTAAAAAAACAACACAAGAACAGGTCAAAAATCTAAAAACCAATGTATTTCTCAGAAACTTACTTTATATATATATATATATATATATATATATATAAAGGTAAATGTATTTCAAATAAAAAAATTACACATATTAATTAATGTTCACTCAAATGATCTCATGATATAAGAAAACTTAATGAAATACAAAGTGGTAAAATGTACACCAAGTTCTGAGGACAGGATATTGAGAAGGCACGCTAACCTTCAAGCAACTGCGAGCTGTTCTGGAACTCACTATTTGATTCAAAATGTAACACCCATAAATTCCTTTTTGTTGAAAAGCAAAAATTCCAAATATCATGGCAAATATTGCAAGGCTTTGAGGATTACAAATACAAAAATACACGCACACGACCAGTTGAAGCTTTAAGCGGCTTCTTTAAAAAGTGCTTTTTCATTAATTTCCGAAATTGATGAGGTGTGAGTTGGAAGTTGTTTGCCATCCTGTGAAATATGCCTGCTTTTAATCTTAAGAATAAGAGCTAAACTAAAAATTTCTATAAGGCTTGGAAATATTTTGTTCGAACTAGAGCTTTAAATTCATTAAAATTTAATATATGGTATTGAATTTGAATTACCACGGTTAGAGCTATATATAGAGAAGAGTAGGTAACCATCCCACATAATTTTTTATACATACATATATATATTTTTCTTTAATTTTGTACATGTATCTTTTTTAAATTTATAGTTTCCCACACCTCAAAATTTGAAAATTTATGTCCGTCTCCCGCTTCACACTTGTTACTAATAATATGTCTTCACTCTAGTAAAGCCAAGTCTAATTTTGTAATTCAATATATGTTTGGCAAGTGGGTTGAAACCAATTGGTTTCCAATCAACTACAGCATAAAGCTTTCAACAGCTATATATACTAAAAAACAAGAAGTTGTTTCCACGTAAAGCTCTAATATGTTACAGTTTTTAAACAACGATTTTCAGTTTGTTTACCAAACACCCTTTATATTAAGATTTTTGGACTTTTGAGTATGAAGTACTAAAATTCTTAAAATTAATAAAGCTATAAATCTTGAAATTTAAGCCTAAATGCATTTGCAAGCTGCATGTAATGTTCGTCTGTTTTTAAAAATCTATATATATTTCACGAAAGAAAAAGAACTCAAAATGTATTTGTGCTATATGGTTCAAATGTTGGCAGCGCTAGCAAATGAATGCAAAAGGACACACACATGTATCTTGTGCACATAGAGGCAGAACAATCCAACCGACCTTGTAAGTGCAACTTAGATTTTTTATTTTTTTTTGTATTTAAAACTTAATATTAAAACTAAACATTCTTTATTACATCTTTAGTTTAAAAAAAATTACTTAATAGAAAATCGACAAAATTTACCAAATAGGAAAATAGCAGAAATTGAGAGCCACTTAAATGATAGTGCTCGATTAAATAAAAGCCCCTTATACTTACAGATTGCAAACATATATTTATTATTGTTGTTGTTATTATTACTATTATTCTGTTTTTGATACTAAGCATATATATTATATTATATATTCGTTTCTGATTTTGTTTCCTTGTCCTCTCGGTTGGCGAACAGTCCTGATTTTTGGAGTAGTTGGGAAGGCCGTGAATGAAAAAATTCGCGGAAAAAGGTGGGTGGTCCTCTGTGGGTCCCACACAGAAACCCCTATGAGATTCTGTGGCTTCCTGAATATGGGCCGTTCGATCTGGTCCCAAAACATGACTAGGACTGAATCCTAACACGTGTCTTGTGGTCAACGGTCCTGCTTGCTTCCCTGTTTGACAGCAGCCTCTACAGAGACAAGCAGCTAATAAAGAAATCATAGTGAAAGCAATACATGCTATAAATACTGTATAACGGCAAGGTAGAGTGTTATAAATAAAATAGTTAGCAAGTTTTTTCTGACAATTTTACCCTTGAAGATTCCATAATGGCAACTGATCAAATCCAATTTTCCACCCTTTGGGCTAGCCAATAATTTGCTAGTTAAATTAATCAGTAAATGCCTTATGCATCTTACAATGGATATAAGTTATTGTTGGAGTGAATTTCTCACATTAATGCACCCTTCTACGTATTCCGTCATTTTTAGTTGCTATGCTCTTGCGGGGCACTTTGAGTCGGACAATCAATTGTGAGAAAGAAATTTGGAAGAGCAATGTAGCAAGGTAGTAAAAGGATGTTTCAAAGTGGAACCAACTAGGGTAGAATCGAAACAATTATTGAGGAGGAATAGAGATGTGCCTGAACTAATAAAGTGAGACGTAAAATTAATTTTAGTAAGAGCGAAATATAATTTTAGGAAGGACGGAATACCATTTTAATAAAATTTCATATAAAAGATACAAGAAAAAAAAAGTTCAGGGGAAGTGTGGTAGCCCATCTTCGTCCGTATGTAACTCCACTCTTGGAACCAAGTGTTCTATGTTAGAAAATAATTCTTAACCAATAAACCCAAAATTCTATATGAGAACATCCTAGAGCAAGAGCACAATTAAGCCTAGGATCAATATCATGCCAAATTATTGAGGATAAATTAACAAATAAAATACTTGGATCTATTGGTATCGATTGAACAGCGGAACTGGTGGTTTGTGATATTCTTCAACCAAAACATCTCAATTCCCCAATGGGACTATCGTCATTTTTCCTGATGGGGAGAAAATAGACTATAATGTGTTTTGGTATCTTGGGGACCATAACAAAAAAAATCTTCATATAGGATTCCCATAATCTCCTAAATGGTATCTACTCAATTTACTCCATATCAGGTTTCCATAATTAATGGGTTTATCGTTAAAATAAGATCACCAAAATTTCAACCCATATTAAATAGCTTATATAATTGATTGAGAATTATATGTTACCCAATATAAGAAATTTAATTTTCTAATAATTTTCCTAATATAGGAAATCTAATTTCATAACAATCTCCCACTTGGGCTACATATTATTCTTGAAACAATTATATCTTTAAATTCCTTAGGTGTGCATATGTAAGCTATTTAACTTTAAGCAGTACTGGTCCATCTCATATGCTAGTAACGAAACTATTGCAGCTTTAGTCTCAGTATAGTCGAGACTAAACCACAATTATCACAATACTATCATACTCAATGACATAGATAAAATATGGATGAGTAGCATAAAAATTACATGTAATGTGATCTCAAACATGTCTATTTTCAATTGGTCATTCTTTAGTCTTTAGTGAGATCAATTCAAAGTCCTTAGTCTAATGCAAGCATTACATATAGAAAACATAAGCAGGGTCAGAAATAAAATTATAAACTATCAATCTTTATTCTGTAGAAAACTGAATAATCTAGTGTCCAAAACAAAAATCATAGAACATCAAAATTTCAAGGCGTCAACAAGAACAACATCCATACGAGCAGTGTACTCATGAAAGACCCTAGGTGGCAAGCCTTTGGTTAATGGGCATAGACTTTGTTCCTATATGTTCAATAGAAACCTATCTATTTTGAACTTTCTCCTTAACAACTAGAAATTTAATGTCAATAAACTTTGACTTTGTTGAGCTGCTATTATTGTTGGAATATGGTATCGCTAAGTTATTGTCACAATAAATTTTCAATGGTCTATCAATACCATCTACCACACGTAACTTAGTGACAAAGTTTCACAGCCATATCCCGTGGTTGGACGCCTCATAACAAGCGATGAACTCCACAGCCATGGTTGAAGGAGCTATCAGAGTCTGCTTAGCAGACTTTCATGAGATGGCTCCTCCAACCATCATATAAATGTAACCCGATGTGGAGCGCCTGCTATCTTGGCCTCCCGCAAAATCAGAGTCAGAATACCCAATAATCTCTAAATTGTCTAATCTCTGATAGGTGAGCATGTAGTCTTTTGTTCTCCTTAGATAATGCATTACGCGTTTTGCTGCCTTCCAATGTTGCATACCCTGATCACTCAAGAATTTACCCAAAACTCCTACTATAAATGCTATGTCAGGATGAGTACAAACTTGTGCGTACATCAGACTCCTTACTACTGATGCGTAGGGAATTTTCTGCATCTCTTTTCTTTCAATGTCATTATTAGGGCACTATTTGAGACTAAATTTGTCTCCTTTAGCTACGGGCATGTCTTTAAGTTTACTATCTTTCATGCCAAATTTACTCAGAACCTTATCGATATAGCTTTTTTGCGACAACTTTAGGATACCTCGAGAATGATCTCTAAGTATCTGAATACCTAATACAAAAGAGGCATCACCAAGATCTTTCATCTCAAAATTACTTGTCAAAAATTTCTTGGTTTCATGTAGTAAGCCTATATCGCTGTTAGCGAGTAGAATGTCATCGACATATAACACGAGGAAGATATATTTACTTCCAATGAACTTGTGATATACACATTCATCAATGACATTTCCCTCAAAACCGTACGAGGTGATGACTTGATGGAACTTGTGATACCATTGACGGGAAGCATGTTTAAGACCATAGATGGATTTTTTTAATTTACAAACCATCGACTTTGAATCTCCCAATACAAAGTTTTCTGGTTGTACCATATAAATCGCCTCATTAATGTCTCCATTGAGAAACACAGTCTTGACATTCATCTGATGTAGCTCTAGATCAAAATGAGCCACTAGTGCCATTATGATTCTAAAAGAGTCTTTTGAAGATACTAGAGAGAAAGTCTCTTTATAGTCTATGCCTTCCTTTTGAGTAAAGCTGCCATCTTCATGTTCTTGGAGAAAGACAATGTAATCATCTGGAATCGTACTTCTCCTCTCCCTATTGGATCTCCTTAATGGCACTTCTTGAGGTTGTTGAGTTTGTTCTACAGGTGGTGCTAAAGGAGGAATTTCACTGTTATCTTGGTCTCGAACAATCTCAGGAATAGGAATCTGAACATTGCTATTTAATGCTGGAGCTGCATCTTGAACAGTGATAGGTATAATGACTTGATCACCATCAATAGCATATTCTTTTTCAAAGGAAAGATTTTTTATGTTTCCTTCCCCCCCAAACTCAACATCCTCAAGAAATATTGCATTTCCCGTTTTGAAAAAGGATATTGTTGTGGGGTTATAAAATTTATACCCTCGAGAGTATTCAGCGTAATCAACAAAATAGTAGCTAATCGTTCTTGAGTCCAGTTTTCTTTCATGTGGCCTGTAAGGTTGTGGCTCAGTTGGACAACCCCAAATATGCAAGTGCCTAATGCTAGGCTTCTTGCTTGTCTAAAGTTCATAGGGGGTTTTGGCAACTGCTTTACTTGGTACTCTATAAAAGATGTAAACTGTAGTCTTTAACGCTTCTCCCCAAAGCGACTCTAGCAAAGAAGAATGACTAATCATACTCCTCACCATATCCTTAAGAGTTAGGTTTCGTCGTTCCGCAACACCATTCATGCTGGGTTTGCCCGGCATAGTGTATTGTGGAACAATTTTGCACTCATTGAGAAAAAGTACGAAGGGTCCCAAACGTTGTTCTTCTGATCCATCGTACCTGCCATAGTATTCACCACCATGGTCAGATTTGACAGCTTTAATTTTCTTTCCAAGTTGAAGTTCAAGCTCTGCTTTGAAAGACTTGAAAACGTCTAGGGATTGTGACTTCTTATGTATCAAACATAGGTAACCATACCTAGAGTAGTCATCTATGAACTTAATAAAATACTGCTGTCTATTCTAAGAAGCCATCAGAAATGGACCACATATATCAGTATGCATGAGTTCTAAGACATCTTTAGCTCTTTCGGCACCTAGTTTTCTTATGTTGATTTGTTTTCCCTTAATACACTCGAAACAGACTTGAAAGTCTGTCAGATCTAAGGGTTCAAGAATTCCATTTGACACGAGTCTCTAAATTCTCTGTTTAGAGATATGACCTAAATGCTTATGCCATAAGATGGCAAAATTCTCATTTAATTTTCACTTTGTACCACGTGAACTTTTTTGCAGTATTTCATTATAGGAACTAACAACATCAAGCATGTATAGATTATCAATTAATGAACCAGAACCAATAAAATTTGAATTTTGGTAGAGACTAACTTTATTATTTCCAAACGAACAAGAAAATCACGATTTGTCCAAAGAAGAAATAGAAATTAAATTCCGTCAAAATGACGGTACAACATAAGTCTCAAATAAATCCAAATAAATTCTAGTTCTTAATCATAATCTGAAAGTCCCTATAGCCTCCACCGCAACTTTATTGCCATCGTGCACAAAGATGAATCTTTCAGCATCACTTGACGGTTGGTGCCACAGACAACCCTGCTTAGACATACTTATATGAGTAGTAGCACCGGAATCCACCCACCAAGTATTGTTAGGTACAGAAGCTAAATTAACTTCAAAATAAACAAAAATTAGAAGCTTAGCCTTCTTTACACACCAAGCAGCGTATTTAGGACACTCCTTCTTCATGTGTCTCGTCTTCTTGTAGAAGTAGCAGGTGAAATCCTTATCCTGCTTCTTTTGTTTCTTTTTCTACTGAGAAGAACCTTCCGTAGTATCCTTAGCTCTCTTCTTTTTCTTGTTTTGAGAGGTTGAAGGCAAGTGAGCACTCTCAGACTTATCTCACTGCTGCCTCTCTTTTTCTTACACACAGTGAGATATAAGCTCATTTAAGGACCATTTGTCCTTTGAATGTTATAACTCACATTGAATTAACCAAAGTGTGTAGGAAGAGAGATCAAAACCAAGTGCACGA
This sequence comes from Artocarpus hirsutus, assembly GCA_946598075.1. NCBI lineage: Eukaryota > Viridiplantae > Streptophyta > Magnoliopsida > Rosales > Moraceae > Artocarpus > Artocarpus hirsutus. Next base: position 48,510 of record CAMOHE010054818.1, on the reverse strand, counting down.
GCAGGTCCTCTGACAGCTCTAACTTAGGTGACTTGAGCTTCGATGCGAGATGAGACATCTCCATTACGTACTCCCTTATGTTCCCTTTGCCCTTATGTTTCATCGAGACGAGTTTAGGCAAAAGGCTACTTGCCTCTGACTTTTCATTTTTGGCAAAATATTGCTCAATTTCCTCAATGAACTTCTTGGCATTCTCGCTCTTAGTAATAGAGCCTCAAAACGCTTTAGGAATGGTGCGTTTCATGATCATCAAGCACATTCTGTTAGAGCGATCCCATTTTTCAATTTTAACCTCATTAGGGCTTTCCGTGGTAGGAATAGGTCGCTCCGAACTAAGTACAAGATCCAAATCCATACAATCGAGGACTATTTCCATGGTTTCCTTCCAAATTTTGAAGTTCATCCCATTCAACATTGGGATGTTATTGACCTGAGCAAAAACATTTGTAGCAGTAACAATTGAAACTAAATAGAGAACAAAATAAATAAAATTAAAACAATATATATATATATATATGGTCCTTCAATTAAGATACCTAGCACAACATTAATATCTAGTCTTTGGACAGAGATATCAACTTGTAAGTGGTATTCTTGACAAAGTAATCAATTATTGATAATAATTTCTATCAAAAAATAGCCTTTCTTTGGACCGGCTATTATTCACATGGAAAACTTAATAATTATCACATATGATTACTATAGGTGAATATGCAATTCAGCCAAACATTAACCTTCCTTTGGGCCGGTTAATATTCGCATGAATTATATATATACAATTATCCTGACATTCTAAAATAAATTAATTTATACAAAAGAGGCTACTTTGGTAGCATATTGTTTCAATTAATCTATTTTAGAACATTAGACATTTATATGAAATTGATACCCAAAAATCAAACTTAAATTCAACATTAATTTTTTTTTTTTTTTTTTTATAAACGACTTGTCGTTTGAAGAGCAAAATTATGCAACCATTCTTAAGAAAACGACGTGTCGTTTTGAACCAAGTGACTTTAGCAACCAACCTTAAGAAAACGACATGTCGTTTAGTTTACCCAAAAACGACATGTCGTTTTGAACCTAACGACTTTACAGCCAACTTTAAGAAAACAACATGTCGTTTTTTTGTTCAACAAAAACGACATGTCGTTTTGAAGCAACGACTACTGCATACGCAAAAGAAACGACTCGTTGTTTTTGGCTGACTTCTACCTCATGATGGGTTCTGCACGACCCGAAACCGATCCAATTAGATCAAAATTGTAGACCCGCCTTTTTCTTTGCCTTCTAAACACCAAATAAGATGATTTTAATAATAGAAAACTTAGAAAATCGTTAACTTAATGATTTTTAATCTTAGTTTTCATCAAAAGTTCTTCAAAGCAATCATCCAAATGTGCCAAAAAAAAAGCAACGTGAGTTGTACATATACACATATATATATGTATGTCCAGCACTTTAAACTAACTAAAGTATGTGTGTGTACGTATGTATATATATACACTAGAATTTCTATTTTAGATATGCATATATGCATATATATATATATATATGCAAATAAATTCAAAAAACGACTCACTTCTTTTTTTAAAAAAAAAAAGAAGTAACGAGGATGTATATATATATATATATATGCATATACCGAAAGTAAAGAGTGTATATCCATAACCAATATACATGTTCACAACTACATTGATTAATTCATGAAACTCGTATACAAACGTGCAAAATGATCCCAATAATCTAACAATGATAACCCGCTCTGCTACCACTTGTTAGAAAATAATTCTTAACCAATAAACCCAAAATTCTATATGAGAATATCCTAGAGCAAGAACACAATTAAGCCTAGGATCAATATCATACCAGATTATTGAGGATAAATTACCAAATAAAATACCTAGATCCATTGATATCGATCGAACAGCGGAACTGGTGGTTTGTGATGGAGAGAAATGAGACTATAACGTGTTTTGGTATCTTAGGGACCATAACCAAAAAAGTCTTCATATAGAGTTCCTATAATCTCCTAAATGGTATCTACTCAATTTACTCCATATCAGTTTCCATAATTAATGGGTTTATCATTAAAATGAGATCACCAAAATTTCAACCCATATTAAATAGCTTATATGATTGATTGAGAATTATACGTTGCCCAATATATAGGAAAATTTATTTCCTAATAATTTTCCTAATATAGGAAATCTAATTTCCTAACATTCTATCTCTATGATTGGTGTGTCAATTAGAAAGATTCTCCAATTTCATGTTATCTTGGGTATTTTTTTAGAATACGAGACACGTGTCATTCTATCATTCGACAGATTAATTATGCAATACATGTAAATTCGACCTCAATCTTCATCGTCATTATCAATCTCGACCTCACTGTGCGGGAATTAATCCTCTGGTGGTGTCGTCCTAGTAAGTAGAGGGTCTCGATGCTAGACCATGATCTCGATATCTTTACTTTGAAAGACACATGTCAGCCTCTCAGCTCTCATGAATAAAATTCACCTACAGTTGTTACCAATATATCAATTTATAACTTCCCCTTTTTATGCATTAAATATAAATATATTTGGAGGGCATTTTGAAATAACCAAGATTCAATACTGAATGCACACTGATTCGTAAAAATGCACAATAAAATTCTCGGTATTCTTTAGTCGAAGTAATAATTTGTTATTTTATTTTTTATAATCGATGTATTGACGTATTCATTCTTAAGATTCATTTTAATACTATCCACACTTCAAAAAAAAAAATTTTTTGCCAAAGATTAAGGGCAGCTCGTTCACGTAACAATAACTTCTAGCACCAGCGCAACAATAGCAACAATAATACAGGATGGAGTTTGTATTTATTTTAGGGAAATTGAGTGGAGTAACTTTTTTTTATAGACTCTTTAAAATAAACGATCATAACTTTTTAAAATTAGATAAATAGTCGTTCATGATAAACTAAGTTTAACTGATAAACTCTTTGAGTTTATCAATGTTAAACTCGATAAACTCAAGTTAATTATTGATAAACCCGACTTAAACTGAGTTTAATTGATAGACTTCTTGAAGTTATCAGTGTTAAACTCGATAAAATTTAAATTTGTTACTAATAAACAGCCATTGCCTAATTTTAAAAAGTTATAGTCATTTATTTTAAAAATACTTTTAAAAATATCATTTACTTCTATATTCCTTTATTTAAATAGCGAACTTTTGTATTTGTTCTCTTTATTTTTATTTATTTCCGATCTTATTTCTTTCTTTCTTTAAATATATATTAAGTTTAACTGAATTATATCTCTAAGTTTAGGCCCTAAAATTATATGAAGAGCCCCATAAAAGAGTGTCGTAAAAAATCTGCCACCACCTCTGTTGTGGAGCGATGTCAAAGATTCGTTGTTGAACCATCTTGTGTCCGCTCAATTAGAGGATTACGGTTGAATATTTTCAAAGTTTTTTTTAGGCAAAATGATATCAGCTTGAAAGAGAGTGTTGAAATATTGGGTTTATTGGGTCACGTTCTTTCTATTATCATTATAAACAAATCTTCTTATATAATTATAAGAGCTTGATCAATAACCATAAGAAATTAATCATAGAATGTTAACTTGTAAACGGCCCATATCATAGAGTAACTGTTGATACATACATATATATATATATGTAATGTATTTGCGTAAACTCATTGAAAAACAAAATGAATAAATGAAAAATTTTCATTATCCTTTTTGTTTGGGCATATAGACGTGTTGCTGAAACATGTTAAATTCTTTGTCTTCGTTTGTATGTTATATTTTTCCTTATTTATTTTTATTTTTTATTATTTTTTCAGGTGAGAGTTTCTTTAAATGTTAGAATTATGCAAAATAAATACTTCTAGTATTATTTAAACTGTTAGATAATCAATCGAGAAGTACTACTTTGGATGTTGATTACAAAAAAAAGAAAGTACATTAATTGGATGTTCGATACGTAGTTATATAGAGTCAGTTTGATGTTATTGTGAGTTTTGGTAAGATGATTGGGGGAATATTTGGGTTAAAATTTTTTCTCCATGTGTAGAAAACACTTAAATTTATCGTATAAAATATAAATTTAGTCGAAAGGCAAATCTGAAGGCTGAAAAGTGCTTCATTTTTTCCAAAAGTATTGTTTTACGTATATGTCCATCCAATATTGTTTCCACGAGTAAATAATGCATCCCTTTGATTTTGTATATATATATATATATATATATATATATATATATATATATATATATTTATATTTATATCGATTCGCTAGTCGGTTAATTACATGCATTATTGTGAAATGACGTCTGCTTTTATTGTTTATAATTCTTGTAGTCTTTCAAGTATTATGCCTTTTTTTATATCTTATTGGAAGAAATAAATTATAGGTAATTTATGATAAAATTATGTTGAATTTCATTTTTGATAATTCATTTTACATATTCAACAACAAATAAAATATTTTTGATAATTCATTTTACATATTCAACAACAAATAAAATAAGTATATAAAAAACTAAAATATGTGCCAAGAATATGATTATCAAGATGTAAATTAGTTTTATACGAAACTTTGCTTTAATCTTTTCCCTCACGAACAATCTATCAATACTTCAAATAATAAAAATGGTTCTATAAGTAATTAATTAAAAATTTTTTTTTATTTACTAGAATTTCATCTGAAGATGTTATTTGTATTACGGCGAACCAAAATTTTTTTATTTGGAAAAAATTTAAGAGTTCTAATCTATCGTTTCTATAAAAAATAATAGGAATATTAATTCTTCTTGGTGTCTCTTCTATTAGGAAGAAAGTAAATTATTTAGCATTTAAACTAGGAGCTTATGTGTTGACAAATTGACAATATCATGGTATAATTATTCACTAATAAATTAATTTGGTCTACATTATTTAATGAATTTCTCACCACAATTTTGTTCACATATGGAAAAAAAGTGAAAAAAAGAAAAAAGAACAAAGAACAAAAAAGGAAAGAAAGACACAGCCGCCTCAGGTATCTACGTGTAAGTTTGCATGAAAATGTCAAATAGTAGAGTTTCGAACCAACGAAGGCAGTTTTGTCATTGCAGCCACATTGGAAAAAAGAGGGTTGGACAAGAAACCCATACACGTTATATATATACACACACACATACTTACAAACACTGCCCATAAAGACTAGTTTTTCCTTATTAGTGGTTTTACAATTAAAAGAAAACCAGTTTTTTTTTAATTGAATTCTTTTAACAATATTCCAAGTCTTCTCTTTTTTTTTTTTTTAATAATCTCACAAGAGAGAGAAAGTTGAAGCGGATATCTTATAGAACCGGCTTATCTGAATACATTTCTGGTCTACAGAAAGGAAGTCGTCTACTTCTCTAGAGAGAGAAAGAGAAAGAGAGAGAGAGAGCTAAAAGAGAGATCAAAAAGCTTAATCTCTTTTGTTCTCTTGCTTTCAATTCAATTTATTGCTCTTCCTGTCAAACTCTCCTCTATCATATATCTGTTTTATCAAACCGACCCTTAATTTTCCTCTCTCTCTCTAGAATATTTTTTTGTCTCACTCCCTCTCTCTTTCTCTCTCTTCTGATCATGAATATGGGGCAGCTGAGAGGAAGAAGTTACCAACCTGATCTTGAAAGAAGAAGAAGAAGATAATAACAAAAAAAGTTGGTTCTGCCATTAATGGGGTTTTCAAGAGGTGGTTTTAAAGACGAAAAAGAAGACCATCATCATCACCAAGATATTCATCAGGAAACGAAGCTTTTAGGAGCTCCTTTCATGGCTTCTTCCACCATTAAAGGAATCAACAACGTCCAAACAACCCCTTTAGTTCTCGAACATCATCATCAACATCATCAAATACAACCTGATCATCATCAGTTTCCTTACGGAATGAATATTCAGTCTTCACCTTCCTCTTCAAATATTGGAAACTTCATGTAATTTCTTAAGCAAATAAATTCTCGAGTAATACTATTATATATTAATATTTTCTCTTCTTTATTTATTTTTTTTGTTAATTGACAATAATAATAATTATTACTATTATAGAAGCAAAGATAGTACTAGTACTGGAGCTTATGATTTGGGAGAGTTGGATCAAGCGCTTTTCCTTTATCTTGATGGACAAGACCATGCTCAAGATCAAAGACGTAAGTCTTTCCTTTTTTTCATTTAATTTCTTCTTCCTCTTGATAATCAATATTTTCTTTCATAAAAATTTAAATTTCTTCTATAAAGTTTTTCTTTTTAAAATTTGTTCCTCTATTTTGTGATCATAATAGGGGAGATTCTGTTCCAAAACTGTTGTTATTTGGGGACGGGTCTCACAGGAAAAGCATTTTCAACATATCAAAATCTGCTGCACAGTACTTTTCCTTTGACCAAATTCTTACAGAAAGTAAAATATATACTATTAAGTAAATAAATTTAATTTCAAATACTAAAAATCTCAAGTTTCAAGGTGGGTTTGTAGAAATTATTTGTCCATCTTTCTCTCTCTCTTTTGATTTGTGTTTGCTTCTCTTTCTTTCTTTTTTTGTTCTGAGCTTGGACAGTGACAAATATATGTAACAAACCCAAAACTATCATGAATTCCTGGCAAAGTTTTCCACGCAAAATATTATTTACTGCATATTAAAAGGAAGGGTACGGTTGATGGTATGGGTCTGTCTGTTTCTCTGTCTCTCTCTCACACTCTCTCTCTCCTCTGTCACTTTTTCTTTCATTTCCGTTGAGATTATACGGCAGATTCCCACATATGTAAAAGAAAAAGAAAAGAAAAAGAGCTTTGATCAGAACAACAGTATACACTTTCAGCTTGCTGCTGCTGCTGCTGCTTCATAACTTGTCTAGTTTTTGTCTGTGTTGCCTCTCAATTATGTCCCTATCTCCTTTAAGCATTTGTGTTTTGGAAACTAGCCATATGGGCCATTCCAAAACATTAACCCTTCTTCTCTCTCTCTATATCTATCTATCTATCTATATATATATATACGTGTTTTTCATAATAAGAGGAGTATTATTGTTAATGCTTAAATGGGTACTGCAGATAATACAGGAATGAGGCCTCCCACTCTGAACATTTTCCCATCTCAGCCTATGCACGTAGAGCCTTCATCAACTAAAGTATGTACATAGCACACATGATCATGATCGTGTTATATCATCATTAAGTACTTTTTTTTTGTGATCCTAAAATATTGGGTTTGCTTTGTGATTTGGTGTAGGCAAGTACAGGATTAGTTTCTCCGGGCACTATCAATAGTAGATCAAAGAGACCATCAGAGCCGTCCAATATGGAGTTGGCCAACAATCCTACTCGAAATGATACTACTCCTGCTGCTACTTCTGGGCCGGAACCTGCAGCCAACAAGGTCGTCAAGGTACTTCTAATTAAGGGTTCAAAATAACAAAATCTATAACTTCTGTAGCTTTGTTGACACTAGTTTTCTTAAAATATATATCATTAAAAATTGAGAATTATCTAATAAAATAGTATATGTCTGACTTTCTACATACATAAAATATTTCATCTTATTTTTTTTTTCGTTTTTCTTAATCTGATTTAATATTGCTGTGGCAGCGTGAGGGGAACCGAAAAGGTCCCACGTCTAGTTCAGAGCAGGAAGGACCAAAAACTCCTGATCCTAAGGTGATATTCATTTGTGTGTGTGTGTGTGTGTATATATATATCGATCGCTTTTAAATGAGAAATTATTGGTCTAATTACTTATATATATCACATGTATATAATTCTTTCCAAACAGACGTTGAGAAGGCTTGCTCAAAATAGGGAGGCAGCTAGGAAAAGCAGGCTTAGAAAAAAGGTCAGACTATTTACACATTTTTTAAATATAAAGTCCCTTTTTACATTACTAACAAACAAGTTATGTTTGTGTGTATGTGTGTGTGTGTGTGTGTGTGTGTGTGTGTGTATAATATGATATAAATGTTTATATATTATATGCTTTCATCTTTTGTTTTATGTATAAATTACAGGCATATGTCCAGCAGTTAGAGTCAAGTAGGATCAAACTTACACAGCTGGAGCAAGAGCTACAAAGAGCTAGAGCTCAGGTGACGATGATGATGATATATATATATATATATATATATATATATCTCCAAGACTAATTACTATATATTATTCCTAATTATCTTAATTTATTAATTGATGAACATTGTATTATTAATTATTTTAGGGCATGTTTTTTGGTGGAGCTCTCTTAGGCGGAGAACAAGGCATTCCTGTTGGCATTAGCAACATTAGCTCAGGTAATTTCTCTCATATATTTTTTTTATTTATTTTAATTTGAATTACATTCACCAACCTTAAAATATATTCGGTTAGAAGCTTATATATAAAACCAAATTTGTATTTGTCTTGTATAGACGCTGCCGTTTTTGACGTCGAATATGCGAGGTGGCTAGAGGAGAACCACCGTCTAATGTGCGAGCTCCGGGCGGCAGTGCAAGAGCATCTGCCGGAGAACGAACTAAGGATGTTTGTGGACAACTGCTTGGCTCACTACGACCAAATGCTGAACCTCAAGAGCATGGTCGCCAAATCGGACGTCTTTCATCTCGTCTCCGGAGTGTGGAAAACTCCGGCCGAGCGTTGCTTCATGTGGATGGGTGGATTCCGCCCTTCCGAGCTCATCAAGGTCAATTATTTTCTTAACTCATCAATATTTAGTACTACTAAGCTATATGTTATCTTTGGATTAATTTGTTTTTATAATGTAGAAGATTTGTTCTTTTAGGATGTTACCGGATACATGCAAATAAGTACAACAGTAAATCATGTGACTAGAACGAAAACGACAAAAGAATACTACACAGTTTAGACACTAGAAAGCATTGATAAATTAGGGTAACATTTGTTTTCCATTTAGTTCAGCTTTCATTCTTTTTTACTTTAATTATAGCTCTTTTTGATCGTTGAAAAAAAAAATGTTTGACACCAAATTAGCTAGTTTTTAGATTGTCAATTTCACTGCCTTTTACATTGCACTATATTCGAATTTCGTATTATTTTCTCTTGCCAATTTTTATACTAAGACATAATACCAAAAAAATATCCTCACCAAATATTGTAAATTATTGACCCAACTCTCCTTCAAATGCTCATTTTTTGAATTACAACACAAGAAAGAGGAAAAAAAATGCTTTCTAGGTTTCAAAATTTTAAATAAGGATCTCTTCTGAAGAAAAGGATGAAAAGGAAAGATGAGAAACTATAACGGGTACTCTATATATATATATATATATATAGAGTACATAATTAGTTAAATGCATGTATTTCTTTACATACATACATGTATATACACACACACATACATGTACATACATACATATATATATATATATATATATTATACATACGTACACACTCTCTCTCTCTCTCTCTCACACACACACACACACATATATATATACAAGTGGGAGGTGGGCATGGGGCTAGAGATATCTCAGAGTGCAATATTTTTAATGACGAAAGGTATGTTGTGAAGTTTTCCTCAATCGGGTCGAGTTAGGTATCATTACAATAAAGCTATACGTGTATGTTACCTATACAATTTCTGGTTTGGAAAGAGAAAGATAGAGAAGGAGATCGTTGCACGGTTAATTCTCTCGCCCTATGTCATCTCTCTTATTCTTTCAAACTCCCTTATTGTATATGGAAACAAAAATCCTTGGTTTTCATGTCCATCTCCATTGTTTGGTTTCTATAAATAAGAAAAACCCCATTTGTAGTACTTCAAGTTATATCTCATATGAAAACATGGGACACTATGAAAATAACATTTCTTTGTAGTGTTCACTCTAAATAACATGTTTTATAATACTTAGTACTTTTTTTTCAATAAAATGTTTGAATGGCTGGTTTAAACTATTTATTCAAACTAAATATACTGTAACAATTTAAATTTGTGAAAAAGACATCGTAACAAAATAAGTTTAAACTAAAATTTTTTGGATTCCTACTAAGTTAACAAACGTCCTATAGATATATATATTTATCATTTTACTATTTTGTTTCAGATTATTCTGAGTCAAATAGAGCCATTGACGGAGCAACAAATATTGGGGATATATGGGTTACAACAGTCCACTCAAGAGGCTGAAGAAGCTCTTTCTCAAGGGCTTGAAGCTCTGAATCAGTCTCTTTCGGATGCCATAACCTCAGACTCGTTAATCTGTCCCCCTAACATGGCTAACTACATGGGACAGATGGCTCTCGCCATGAACAAGCTCTCCACTCTTGAAGGTTTTGTTAGACAGGTACGATAATACGTATAACTTAAATAATAATTAAGAATATCAATAATAATATTTTGGTAACTTGGGGAATAATATGATCGAAAAGAAAGAAAGAAAGGTCATGTTTAGTGCATGTTTGTATGTCATGAGTACGTATTGTTTAAGGGGGTCGCTATCAGTTTGTGGTCCACCATTGTGATCATCTCTTTCTCTGACAAGGGGGGCCCAAGGAACAGGAATATGTTCCTGTTTGGGTTGGGAAAACCTACCACCAATCCATGAACCACTCCACGTCTCGCTCTCAAGATGAGGCTTGGTGGTTACATGGAATCCACATATATTTATGTTCTCTCACAAATTCGTGGCTAACATAATTCATGTATATGGATAGGGACATTTTTGAGGACATTTTTGCATCATGCCTCAATAATAAAGGGTTTTCCTATTAAGAACCAAATTTTTATTACAACTAATGAACTATCAATCTATTCTTTAATTTGTAGGTGTTTATTATATTGTAACGTCAATGAAGTTGCATTTAATATATTAGCTGTTAGTACCAATTAGTCATATATTGGTATAAAATTTGAGATTAGATGGTGTCCTTAGTATTATTCGTTTTATTAATTAGCTATCTAGGAACCACGTAAAAAAATAAAAAGTAATTTAGAGGTGCATAAGTTATATGTGTGTGTCCAATAACTAACATGGACATGCATTTAAAGATGTTTAGTTTTCGACCAATTTTAATCGAAAAAAATCTTAGTTCAAACATGTTTATTTTTCTATCGTAGTATTCTTTTTATTATAAAATTTAAAATTACACTGTATTTCTTATGCAAATCGGTGGTCGAAATAACTTAGTTTTGAAATTTTTTGTTGAAAAATTGTCTACATAAAAGGTTAAATTTCGAAGGGAGATTATCTTTCTATGTCTCTACTCACTAGCATGCAAATGGTATCTTTTTTGACATTGTGGACAGAACTTCTAATAGATTTCTGTTGCCCCTCTCATGCCAACGGTTTTAGCTTATTAGCTAGCAGCCTACAATTATAGAACTGCTTCAGATTGCACTTGTTTTTTACCGGTTTTTGTTTCACCACTCTGTAGCGATGACTCGCAACAAGTCACAAGCATCAAACGCTTACACGTGGCAAGATAACATAATTTGTTGGTCCCCCACATATCATGTCCATCTCCATCCAAGTGATGGTTTTGGGTCCATATCTTTGTGATGTCATCATGTCAGGGCCGTAACCGTTCGACTGAAAGAAAAACATCACTCATTTTTGACCGATTGTTCTAATCAGAAATAGGCTAGCTAGCTCAGTCAAGGAAAAGCCCTTCTCACTCTCCACTTTCACACCCAATCAGAATAATGCCATTATTGCACGTGTTTGAACAACTGATGCGTGTCCATATTATGCTCTTTTCCTTCATTTTATTGTTTTCTTGTTGAGAGGATAATTTTGATCCCATGTCCACACCTCATCTTATTTTAATCGTCAGATTGATTTTTCAAGTAGCTTATTATTTTGTGAGTGTTTAAGTTGAAAATTTACGACGCATAATATAATATTATTTTTAGTCAATTTTTAGTCATAAACTGACGGTTAAAAAGTAAAACCGACTAAAATAACATGATTATTTGAAATCAAAATACTTGTCTTTTTATAAATTTTGGCTTTTTCTTTCCTATATGTTTTGAAAGCTAAATATGATAGTATATGGGCCAACCATATAGAATATTAACGGAGAAACGGAAGGAGTAGTTTGAATAATCACTCATGAGTTGGACCTTAATTAGGACATAAAGGAATCAAACGTAGGTTTTGACAAAAGAGTCATGATGATTATAAGAACCACTGCAAAAAAAAAAAAAAGACTTTTAGTCATAACAATTTTTGATAAAATTTTTAGTTACGATAAAATGTTGTGACTAATGTGTATTCAGTTACAAATTTTAGTTTAATTTTTATTGTGACTAAAACTTTTAGCCATGGATTTTTAATCAAAACTTAAACTAAAGTTTGTAACTAATTGTACAATAGTCACAACAAATGTTATGAATTTTACTAAAATTTGTTATGACTAAAGTTTAGTTTTTTGTAGTAATAACGTCAAATATCACATGTGCAACTGAAATAAATTTTGTAACTAATTGTACATTAGTTACAACAAATGTTATGAATTTTATTAAAATTTATTGTAACTAAAGTCCAGTTTTTTGTAGTTGTAACGTCAAATATCACCTGTGCAATTGAACTAGAGTTTATGACTAATTGTATATTAGTCACAATAAATATTGTGAATTTTACTAATTTTGTTGTGACTAAAAGCTCAATTTTTTGGAGTGTTAACGTCAAATATCACCTGTGCAATCCTAGTTTAATTCTTGGGCTGACCTTTTTGATATATGCTTTTCAAGCTGACTTTTTTTTGCTTAATTTCATCGTTTCGATTTGAATAAATTGTCTTCATTCTTACGGTATTCATTATATTCTAGAATACTTTTCTTGCAAAATTATCAGCCAAGAATTCAATACATTATTAAGTGACTTAATTCCAAGAATTCTTTTAGTTCAACACCTTTTTGTGTATACATACAATGCACTTTCCAGTCAGTTTGGGGGGGCAAAATGTCAAGTAAACCTACTCCACGACTAGTCTGACAAGGAAACTTTTCATTTTCTCCAACAACTTATTCTTTAGGCCGTTTGTGAGGTAAGTCAAGTCTCTCATTACGACTATACTCCAACTAGTGTTTACATGATAAGAAATTTTAAGATGTTTAAATCCTTAAGGTAACTAAAAAAGTCTTTTATTATCATGTCTTTGTTCATAAAAGTCTAGGTTAATCCTTGCCCAATTAGACATTAACAAGAATAAATGGACAAAAATATGATTGCTTTTTTATTTTTTTGGTTCTCTAATTATTGACATTAAAAATAATTTAATTACTTACGTGCAGGCCGATAATCTAAGGCACCAGACCCTTCACCGGCTGCACCAAATCTTGACAACCCGCCAAGCTGCGAGGTGTTTGCTAGCAATCGCCGAGTACTTCCATCGTCTCCGAGCTCTCAGCTCTCTCTGGTTGGCCCGTCCTCGACAGGAATGAATAGAAAAACTAATTCTAAAAAACCTAAAGTCAATATCTCCAAGCTGATGAGATCTCTTTTTAATTTTCTTAAATCATGATTAGTTGGCATATACCTTTAATATTTAGTTAATTTCCCTTTCAATATTTCTTTCATACAAAATATAGATAATGTATAGTACTAGACAATTATATGTAGTTCATGACTTTCCAAGAAGTAGAATTTAATTGCTGAATCCTTATATATCTTTAATTTAGTTGGTTTCGTCTTCGTTAAGATATATATTTTAATTCAAGATGTCATGGATTGGCATGGCAGCCCTTTCTGACCAAGAAATAGTATATAGAGACGGTTTGAAAAGGAGGAAGAAAATGTTTAGCATTGACAATAAATTAAAGGAAATATTAGATCTAATTTCCAACAAATATCTTTTGGCGGAATTTCTGAGAATAAGACAAGGATATGAATTGTAAAAAAGTTGGGGGTTGAAAGTTATGGCTCGAAACGTTTATGTGTGGCTTTGGTTTTGCTGCATGCCAATTCTTTTTATATATAGTCTAGTTAGGTGAAGAAGATGATGACAAGCTTCTAAGCTAGCCTTTTGGCATGGAGTTTTGGCATTTCTATCTTTTAAAATAAAAAAATAAATATTCACGTGGGGCATGAACAAGAGAAGAAAAACGAGCGAAAATTTTTAGTTTATAATCTCTCTCTCCTTCATGAATATATATTTTGAAAGCTTAGAGTTTAGGGATTGAAAAATGTTTAGACACGCCACTGGGCATCACAGTAAATAAACTATGGATTATGCTATAATAACAAATGGTGTCCGACACCGCAACTACCCTATAACACTATTCTTTTATAATCAAATACCAGTACACTAATAGACTAATAGACAATTATATATGCACGCGCACACAAGAGTAGGCGACTACAGGGAGAACAATTTTTCTTCCCCCCTATCATTGTGGTTATGAGTTACCGAAATTATAAACCAACGAATATATTAAAATTAAACAAAAAAAATAAGGTTATTAACACTAATATTCCTTAAGCTTTAAGGTCTCTCTCACTTTGCTCTATTTGAACTTTAAAAATATTAATTTATTACCTTAAACTCTTAGATCTTCTCACTTTACCTATTCTCCACAATTTTTCATCAAAAATGACAAAAATAAATCTATATGAGGCTCACATGGGGTTGTTGAAACTATTTGTGGTTTGATGATGCCGTCCCGTCCCTCAAGGATGGAGACAAAAATTTTTGTTAGTGAAGGCTAGCAAGTAAAACAAAAATTTAATCGAAATCAATATCTATTAATCCGATATAATTGTCCTCAATATGTTTTCATGCCTTGAAAATGTTAGAAATTCAGAATGGTCTTTTTTTTTTAAAATTAAATATGTGAACAATATAAATGCTGGGTATTACTTAACAACCTTTTTACTCAATTCCACAAGATCAAAATAAGTAACACTCTCAACATCATTTTGCAAAACAAAATCATTTTCACCCATTTCAAAAACACTACTAAAGTGGCCCTTTAATTTGTTTGCATTTTTGGCTGACATTGTAAAAAGGTGAACTTTTTTTTTTCTTATATAAATAAAGATTTTTATCATGTATTGGGCCCAATTTATTAGTCTCTTAAACTAGATTAAGTGCCTTTTCTTTTAATACCGATTAAAGATGGGATTTTAAAATTTAGGAGCAAATGGTTCAATGGGGCCTACTTATAATAAAGCAAGTTGATATATACACACATCTATATATAACCCTTGAAGAAAAAAGGGTGAGCGGGGGCTATTTTAAGCCCATGCTCGTCCTATATTAGGTCCGTGTATGCCACCCCTAACATAGCAAAATGTTAAATTGAAAATCCGAAACTATTATCCCCCAACTTTTTAAATGAGAGTAAGTGATAATCCTCACTTAGGCATGACCAAAGCATTTTCGTCTTTACAAACCACCTATGTGTAGCTTATGTGGGTATATTTTTGTTACTTTTGACAGGATATTGGATAGAGGGGCAAAGTGAAAGGACCAAAAAATTTAAGGTCGTAAAGCGGTGTTTTTAAAGTTTAAGAAATAAAATAAGAGACACATTGCTTTTTGCTAAAAACCCTAGAATATATATATATATATAGACTTATTGTAATAAATTCGTTGTTTAAGCATAACATTTTGCCTAGATGGTGCCTCTATTGGAGTTCAGGAGGTGAGATGCTAGGATTTCTTATTGTTAGTTGCTTCAACCTTCCATTTGTTGAAAAAGGTTAATAAAGTATTTACTATTTTATCGCCTGCTTTATCCAATCTTTTAAGTCCTAATATTCTTTGGATCAAACTTGTGTCATGATATCCTTAAAAACCTAGGCTTTAATTAAAACACAGCAAAGAAAAAGCCTACTTATTTGCTTATTAGGACTTGATGTGACAACCATAATTCGTTTGAGACAAAGAGGGCCAAGAAAGGATAAGTTATGCAGTCTTATATCGCCTTAAAATGGTCATAGGTAAACAGCAATGACACCACCTTCAAATAATATGAGGCTTTTTAGGGTGAAGCCCAAAGTCAAAACCATATGGGCTTAAGTGTAAAGTATACAATATCATATCTACTAGAGGTATAGGTCCTTATACACAAACATATTATGAAAAACAAAGCAATGTATTCCGTTTACTCTTCTCTTTAATTTTGTGTAATTCTCTTAAAGTTTTGTCCTTTTGAGATAACTTATCAAGTGAGAAAATTTATAGGAACCATGTGTTTATGAAGGGGCGTAAAGATCCGTAGGGAAAAGAGAGTAAGTAGTTTTTTAGAGTAAAAAAAATAAATAAAATATTTTAAATATTTAAAATAAAATAACATATTTATTAGATAAATGCGATTTATTCCAAATATTTTAAAATATACGTTTTATTTCTTTAACCTTATGTTTGGTAAGTTGGTTCGAACCAAAGCTTTTAGTAGCTATAGTAAAAAAAAAAAAAAAAGTTACTACTGTATAAAATTCTCACATGCTGTAATGTTTTGAATTAATTAGTTTAAACTAAGATTTTCAAATACACTATAAGTTTCAGAAGAATTCTTTTTTTTTTTTTTCAAAAAATTTTTGTTTACTACAATTATCATTGTTGGCGGATTCCTAGTTTTACAATTACTGTTTTGCTGTCCAAATTTTGGACCACAACCAGCTGGGGTTGTGCTATTTGGACTTTCTTCATGGGCTGAACATAGGATCTTAAAGTATGTGGTTAATAAGAAATGTGACCTTTTTTATTTGTAGAGTTAAAAAATGTTTTCAGTTTATGAATATTTTTTATATATCTCAACGTATATGTATAAAGACATTAATGACCTAAATAATAATATTGTTAGTTTTAATTTATTTTTTAGAATAATTAGAATATACATATTTAAGATTTCAAACGGATTATGATATCATTATATTTAAAAAAATTCCTAAAATTAAGCCGTTTGTTGTTTGAATTCAAATTAGTATTCAAAATAACGATTTTAAAATTCTCTCAGTTAAAAGATAGAATTTTTTTATTGAATCACATTTTTACTAATAAATTAAAATTAGGATGTTGTAATTAAATTAATGATATAATACATATTAAGTCTTTTCTATGTCTTATAGGTTATATAATTAATATATCATTAAGTTAATGATACGTAATGATATTATTTTTTTTAAGACGTCAAGTGGTAATGACATTTTTGTTTTTTTGGTAATAGGTAATTAAATTAATGAAACAGTATTTATTAAGTCTTTTTGTATGTTTTATAAGCTATATAATTGATATATCATTAAGTTAATAGTACATAATGATAATGATATTTAATGACATTTATTTTTTAAGATTTTAAGTGATAATGATAATTCCTGTTTAGGGTGTGTTAATGTTATAAATTGGTAATACCAACAATATTACATTAAGTTAATAATATTCATTTTTTATTGCTTCTTGTATTTTTTTTGGAAATTCTATTGGAAGTAATTTAATGACATAGATGATTTTTTTTGTTATTTAAGTTACATTGTAATTAATTAAGTATATCTATATCTCTCTAATATCATTTTTTTCAACAACTCAATTATAAGAAAAATAAGCAGATTTGTTAAAAAATAAAAATAAATACATGATGAAGTCGACTTAGAGGGTATTTTGGGATTTTCAATATATGTAATCTAAAAAAAGGATATATAAGTGATTTATATAGAACAAAGACAAATTTTAATTCACTTCTTAAAAAAAGGTCACATTGTGTAATTTTTACTAAAGTATGTACACTAAAGACTAGTTTAGTCCTTCATTTAAGATAGGCCCATAAAAATAAGACCGGGATGGAATTATGCTAAAAAATTAGAGAAAATTACTTGTAATGCTATACTTTTAAAAGTTGTGTTTATGACACACTTAGAAAATTTTATACCACACTATCACTCATATTATATCTTGAGTTGTGCTACAAACAAATATGTATAGTATTTATAAAAAGTAAATATTAAAAGATGACATTTATGAACATTCCGCAAAAAATTATTATAGAGAATATACAGCTGCATCATCACATAATATTTTAAAGGAGAAAACTATGATAAAATACACTAAAAAAGTTTTATTTATGAGACCCATTTTTAGTTGTTAGATCAATATCCAATAGTTAAAAACAAAAAGGCTTACCATAAGTTAAATAAACTCAACAATACCAAATTTATATAAAAAAAAACCTCAAACACAACCAAATTAAAAAAAAAAAGCCATAGCTTTCGACAAAAACCTTAGCGACGTCCAAAAGTTGCTAACCTCCTTTGGTCCTCCCCCACCTTCAGCGACTCGTTGTTTTCCACATCCAATTTGATGATGCAAAGCCCACTATCCCTTGAGGACACATCTCCTCTAATGGCAGCGTCTTTTCTTAGACCCGTTTTGCGATGCCACAATGGCTTGTTGCTTGAGGATCGACCTAGATCTCAGACAATAATCAAGTGCTAGATCGACGATGAGCCACGTTGGTCAAGGATCGTGACCCACATTGGTCGCATCCCCATCCTAATGTACCCTTCATCGTTGAATGCCATTGGAGGTCATGAGCAGTGTCGTCCATCGTGAGGGTCGAGGCAGAGGTTTGTTGCTCTACTACCTGGTCATGAACACCATGGAGGAGGGGTTGCCAAAGTTCCCTTACGATTCGGTGGTAGAATCAATCGTATTCCCTTGCGATTCCAACCGAAGTTTGACGCGAGTTCGTGATCACAATTTCTCAGCCTCCCTAGGTCGCAACCCTATTGCGATTTCTCCCTGAGCACGATGGCGAGGTCGTTGGGGCCAAGATCGCCAGGCATGGAATCTCAACCCCGTCGTGGCCAAGATTGCCTAGGAACGATACTAGCAACGGAGAAGGTGATTTGTTCCTTTTTCTTTTTATTTTTTAATCATTAGGTTTTTAATTTTAACTTTATTGTTGATTGCTTGAGTGAAGGTCTATTGTAATGAGGTGAAATTGAAGTCTTTTAACCATTAGATTAAATATAATGGCTTAAAAAAAGAGTCTTGTATATAAAACTATTTAAGAGGGTCTTATCGTAGCATTTTCTTATTTTAAAATACTAAATATATCCTTATGATACTAGCAACTATTCTTTGATGTTTCAATATCCGTCGTGATTACCAATTGATATCCACTTGTATCTAGTACAGTGCCAGTACCACCCTGTTAATAGCTAGTACTACATGAATCCGTTAAAAACTGGCGTTACCATTGGTGACAGACCAGAAGATTCTTCGAAAACCGTTAATCAATGGCAAAAAATCCACCAAAAAACACACAATATTCTAAAAAAGCTACAAAATCACAACTCAGAGGAAAAAAATCATCATTATCAGCCTCCGATCTTGCCATTGGAGCTCAACCATCACATGCAGAGAAGAGAGGAGATCCGACAATCTCCTTTGCATGATGAAGGCTATCTCAACGGAAGACTAAC
Source organism: Artocarpus hirsutus (assembly GCA_946598075.1). Lineage (NCBI taxonomy): Eukaryota > Viridiplantae > Streptophyta > Magnoliopsida > Rosales > Moraceae > Artocarpus > Artocarpus hirsutus. The sequence goes on along the minus strand of CAMOHE010054818.1, from coordinate 29,114 downwards.
AAGATCTGCATCTCCCAGCGGTGAGATCCACGTTGTCACACAGCATTGTAGGAGTAGAGAAGAACATGAATGCGATTGGCGTCTCTTCGTGGATCAACTTGACTAGTTAGAAGATTCCAAAGGCGAGGGCAATGTCATTGTCAACAGCGCCAGCGGTGTTCGCAGTCGGGAAAGGAGGGGGGGAAGGGGTATCTATTTATCACGCAGCATTGCAGGAGTAGAGAAGAACATGATTGTAATCGGTGTCTCTTCGTGGATCAACATGGCTCCTCAAAAGATTCCAAAGACGAGGGCAATGTCATTGTCAATAGGGCCAGTGGTGTTGCGCGACAGAGGAGTGATGGCAGCTAAAGGAGAGAAGGAATAAGTGGGGAAAGAAAGGAGAAAAACTAAAAGGAAAAAAAAAAAAAACCTTATGTGGAAACATGGGCAAATTGGTCTCCACAGTTTATTTTATATTACAAGGTCTAAAATTGAAGCAAATAGTTTGTCTATAGTGTGGTATAAGTCAATCCATGTAGAATTTCCATGGCAACCTTAATAAGTATTTCTTTTAAAATTTGTCTTTTTAATTCAATAATATTTGTAATTTAACAGTATTTTGATGATATGTCTGTTTAAAATATACTCCATTTTCATTATTTTATTTCTATCATTTTTATGGGCAACTTATTTGGCCCCAAAAAAAAAAAAAAAGAGAGGAGAAATTGAACTAAATAGCATAGTTTTAATTCTTAATGTATACAAATAGTATACTTTTAAAAATATTTAAGTACATAACATTTTTTAACTTACGTTTTTTAAACACTTAAATTTTTAATTTTACCTCATCTTTTTTTTTTTTCCTTTTCTTCTTCTCCTTCTTTTTATTTTAGTTTTTCGATATCTCAATGTTGTTTCATATTTTTCTGTATGTTATTTTATATCAAAATAAATTTCATGAGCTATTTACTTAATATTGTTATATTTTGGTCTATTTATTTTTTATCTCAATAAATGATGGTATAATTCCCTTATTCTCAAAAAAAAAAAAAATGATTTCATGTGTAGAGCTTTCTTTTTTTTTTGGTGAAATTTTTTTTGGTGAAATCATGTGTAGAGCTTTTTATTTAAAAAAAAAAAAGAAAAAGGATCCCAATAACCAATACTTTTAAACTTTTTTCCTCTTAACTATTCATTCTCTCATTTTAGTACATACAATGGTTTGCCAATTACTCATAAATGCTTCATTTTGTTTTTTCTGTATAGTGGTTAATGTTTTCCTAGAAAAACAAGCTTTATCATTTATAATCTGATACATAGGACGGTTATAAAATATCACTCCTACAAAAGTAGTTCAGTTCTCCATAATTTGACCGGAATAACTCTCTTTTTAAGGAATGGTTAAATAAAAGGTCATTATATATTATTTTATAGATGAAAATATAATAATTTATGTACATTCCTTTTTGCATCTTCGCTGCACTAGACAATTATATAGGGAAAAGAGGGAAATAATATTTTTTGAAACTTATTTTTGAAACAAATACATTTTTTTAATAAAAATGAACTATATAGCATATTTATACCGTTAATAAATGTTATTATCGCGTAAATATAAGGGTAAAAATAAATTATTTACATCTTAAATATACTATTTATTTCAAATACTTTAAAATATGCTATTTACTTCTTTAAGATTAAAAAATATTATTTGCTACAATTTTTCATGATATAATTTGCACAAGAAAAAATTATAATATATGATCGAATTATTGTTACAAAATTAAAATCTAACACAATATTTAAAATATCTTAAAGATGTCCTTAATTACATAGTAATTATATTAATGATATCATATATTGTACTATATAATTACATTGTAATTATTTTAAAATATCATTTTAGGACATATGTAGAGTATTCACAAAGCGGATCATAATTATATTTGATAGACATAATTGGGTCATTTCGCTCATTAATCTATTCTACTACTTTTTTTTTTCTTTTGGTTCGTATAATTTCTTCTAGCAAAAAAAAAAAAAAAAAACTAAAATACTCTTGGAAATTACATATTTGCCTAACCTTAATTTATAATACTGGCGATTAATTATATTTTATATTCTTTAAAGGTCATTTGTTTTAAACTTTCTCGTAAGTGTTTAAAGTAAAAAGAATATTATAGAAGTAGTATTTGTGAAATTGATCCAACTGGTCTTTTACTCAATGGTCTTTTTACGATGGATCACAGGCCGTAGACTACTAGCAAATGGGCTGGGCCTATCAGAAATCCTCAGGCTTTTTATATATAAATTCCACAAAATTCAAGTTTATGCCAAAATAAAAAAAATGCAGTGAATGCAACAACACAACATCATATTATATTATGTTTGAAATGCCAAATGTACTCTCAAGGTATCTGTCAGTACCTGATATCCATGTGGTCACCGATCAGTGTCTGGGTGGTTACCAGCTAGTATCCGCCAATCTCTGACGTGGATACCGGCTGGGCAATGGTTAGCATTCGATAACCACTAGGATACCAGTCAGTGACCATTGGTTTTTGTCCAATTTTCTCACTAAAACTCTTAAAAAATAACGAAATGGACCCAAAATCATTCAACACATGCATAATCAGGAAAAAAAAAAAAAAAAAAACCGATGCGAAAGCCACCAAACATCAAATTCACAATAAGATCAAATTAGAAAATTAAAAAAAAAAAAAAAAAACAGTGCTTGCCATGGGGAAGCTATGAAAGAGATCTATCGGGCACTTTGGTTTGACGGAGGGCGGTCGTGATGGGCCGTGCGGCCACAACCGAAGAGATGGATATCCGATCTCGAGCTTTCCGTGGGCGGGAAAATTGGCAAGGATGGAGCACGACGTTATAGATTTGTTCAGCGTCATTTGGAGGCTTGGTTTGACCTTGCGGTGGGGAGATTCTTGCACCCGTTGCAATGCAACAAGCATAGAGTGGCCATCTGTGATGCACCGACAATGCAGATCTGCTCCTCTTGACAACGGCGGCACAGATCCGTTCGTTGATGAAGCGGGATCTCTTTGACGAAGCTCATGGAAGAGATCTTTAAATCTTCGACGAAGCTTTGTCGAAGTTGTGATGTCTACAGTGTTAAAACAAAACTGTGATAAAAACCATCATCACCTAGGATCATTCATGTCAAATCATCAAGAATATTAATAAGATGCGGAAGCTAACCTGAATCCATTGTTGAATGTGATTCTTGAGTCTTTTAGTTGAGGATCTTCCAAGTCTGGTACGTAAATCCTCCTTTCAAAATGCTCTGTGATTTCTCTGTAGATGGGGAACAGAAAAATAATGTACGTACTGACTTGGAGACTACAACCCCTTTATATAATTGCTAAACCCTAGCAATTATCCTTAATTACCAATTTAGCCCATCATAAAATTAATAATTACCCTTTTGGTCTCTACACATAGGAGGCCCACACTTAATGATGCATTAAAAGCCCAAAGCCCAAATTGATCACTTTTAATTGGACAACCTTATTTGATAGCCTTTAATTCATATTTATTTAATATATTAGCCCATATATTGGATTTTGATCCAACATATAGCTCTCTTGTTTTACAAAAGGAAAGAGAAGAACAGAAATGAAAAGAAAAGAAAAGAGGGCACGTGTGAATGGGGTTGACAAAATTGAGGGTATAATAGTCTATGCCGTTTTTTCGGGGCAAGAACTAGGGCATGACTTGATCCGCAGGATAAATTGGTGGCAACGTGTGTAATTATTTCCAAATCCTCGAATTAGAAAATCACAATATTAGGGGGGTGAAAACTCTGTTGAAGGAAACAATCACAAAGCAAAAGTACGAAAATGCCACTAAACCGCGGAAAGGGCCACGAAATACAAATAAAAATATCCTTAATTAACGTCTGTAAAGGGGAGCTAGTGGGGTTTTAGTAGGGCGACAAAATGGGTGGACGGGTCGGGTTAGTATTGGATTGGAGATAATTTTTATAAAAATTAGGTCGATATTAACCCGACCCGTGACACGAACGGGTTGAGAATTCTTAACCAAAACACGACCCATTTTGATACGGGTTGACACGAACACGACTCGTGTCAACCCGTTCCTTATGCATAATATCAAAAAATAATGACCCGCAATCCGTTTTTGACTCGTAACCTGATTTTGACCTGCAACCTGCCTATGACCCGCTTACATTAATATATATAATATTAAAAAAAAACATAAAATTAGAAAAGTTTTTTACCACTTCAATAAGAAAATGAGTGATAAAAGAAGTAGAGTTTGATCTTTTAAGGGCTTATATTATATATATGAAATAATATTAATTTTTTTAAAGTTAATTAATCAAATAAGAGTAAAAAATGAGCCATTTTCGGGTCAGACGGGTTGACTCGAACACGACCTTTTTTTGATGGGTCAATTTTAGGTCGACACTAAAATGACCCGTGGTTAAATTTTTTGACACTAACTTGCAAAAAACTATGTTGGATTCGTGTCGTGTCGTCGTGTCGCAACTCGTATTGCCGGCCCTACTTTTACCTTTGTCAAAACTCGGAGGCAGAAGAGAAGGCCAAAATCGAGGCATTTTGAAAACTAACTTTTTAAAAAAAATTTATTTAGTCAATGACATTTGTTTTTGGTTTTTGGGCATAAAAAATCTAACATTTTGAGCATCAAAACAGTTTTAGTTTTTTTTTTTTTATTTTTACTATAGTTAGGTTCCTCTTTTCGATACAATTTTTTTAAAAAAAAAAAATTAAAACAATTTCAATACTTAAAAAAAAACTTTTTTTTAATAAAAAAAAATCATTAACTTAATTTCAAATTTTCTCACACCTTTTTCTCAAATTTTGCCGGTTAGAATCTCAGAGAAGCTTCAATGGCGGCGAAGAAGGTGAGGAACCCCCACAAGACCCGGAACCCCGACCTGATCCGGGGCGTAGGAAAGTACTTGCGCTCCAAAATGTACCACAAGAGAGGCCTTTGGGCCATCAAGGCCAAAAACGGCGGTGTTTTTCCCCGCCACGACGCCAAACCCGCCACCGAGGCGCCGCCGCAGAAGCCGCGGAAGTTCTACCCCGCCGATGACGTCAAAAAGCCGCTCGTCAACAAGCGCAAGCACAAGCCCACCAAGCTCAGGTTTTTTTTTTTGCTTTTTTCGGGGCGGAAATGTCGTATTTGATTGGTTAGGCTTAGGTCTGATGATTATTGTGTCCTTTTGTTGATTTGATTCGGTGGATTTCAGAGCGAGTATTACTCCTGGGACGGTGTTGATTATCCTCGCCGGGAGGTTCAAGGGCAAAAGAGTCGTCTTTTTGAAGCAGCTCTCCTCTGGGCTTCTTCTCGCCACTGGTGAGATTTTCTGCTTTTCATTTCTTTTATGATTATTAGTGATTTATAAAAGAACTTGTTTTGTTTTGTTTTTTTTCAAGGGTTTTTTTAATTATTAAATGCAAATCTATTTCATTGTGTTTTGCATTTATTGTATTTTTCGTAATATTAGACAAAGTTTTGATACATAGCAGAGTATATAGGAAATGTAGTCCATAGGCGTGATTGAAAGTATTGTAGATGGTTGAAATTACAAAAAAAATTGTTCTTTTGTATTAATTCTGAATATGATGCTTATGATCAATGTGGTTAAAAGTTTCTCTTTGATTAATGGGTTTGAATGTTTAAAATTCTTGATTAGAGAACATTTAGGACCCTAACATGTTATTCAGGTTAGAAAGTGCTAATTGTGGCTTGGAGCATTGGTTTTTTCTTCGTTACCATTTTTTCATGGTCAGTTCTAACCTTCTTTTGGTGATAGTATGAATTTATAACGATGAGAAGTGCATGCATAAATGTTTCTTGTTGTCATTTCTGTTTCGATTATTTTTAGGAGTTGAAATCATGTTCCTGCTTTCCTTTGTATTGGTTTATTAAGTGTTGATTTGTTGTTTTATGCATATAGGACCATTCAAAATCAATGGGGTTCCCTTGAGACGTGTGAACCAATCCTATGTGATCGGTACTTCCACCAAGGTCGACATTTTGGGAAGCTGAGAAGGGAAAAAAGAAGGATGAAGGAGAGTTTTTCGAGGCAGAGAAAGAGGTTGGTGTTATTGTTGTCCTTTCTTTCCTTCAAAATTGTGTTTGTCTTCAGTTGTTGCGATTGTTCTCGTGAACGTGATCTTTACTTTGGCCTTTGCGTGCTATGTTTTTATACCCTCCTCTCTTTCTATGGAATTTGGTTTTTATGTTTTATTTGTTTATGCTGCTACAAACTGCAGGAAAAGAACCAGCTTCCACAAGAAAAGAAAGATGACCAGAAGGCTGTGGATACCACATTGATAAAATCTATCGAAGCAGTGCCAGACTTGAAATCATATTTGGCGGCTAGGTTTTCTCTTAAGTCGGGCATGAAGCCTCATGAGCTTGTGTTTTAGAGAGTATGCTTTAGTTATTTCCCTTATTAGGACAATTATATGTCTTGATCTTATTTGATTTAAATTGGTTGTGTTTTCATATCACAGGCAGAGCTCCTGAAGTTTAGTGTCGACCAGTGAAGGAGTTTTTCTTCTTTTCTCAGTTTTGGTTGTCCGGTAGACGTGTTGGACGAATCATATATTGAAACAAATTTCTGTACTCCATTTGTATTGTGTTTTGGTCCTTTTATTTATTTTTCCTTTTTGCTACTCTTATTGCATTAAGGAAACATAACTCTCATCGTAGGAATGCTCACAACTGTCCTATCATAAATTAGCGCCAATGGTGCAGAGCCCCGTTAGTAAATGATGTCATTTTTGAAAAATGAAGCTCGTCATAAAAAATGAAGTTTTCTCGTTGGAATAATTTGTTTCATTAGTTGATTTTGCAAATCCTTGTATTCCATATTACAGGCAGAGCTATAGTTGAATTTACCAGTTTGAAGAATTATCTTCTAGCTATTTGTCTTAGTGAAAGCTACCCACGTCGGATCATGTTAATTATCCCATTTGCCATAACGATATCACTAATTCACTATAGTACCAGCATCTGGTAAAGATCATCAGATCCAAAGAACAGAAGAAACCTTGAAAAAACAACTGCAAATGCTTTCTGGACCTTATTCCCAAACAACACACCATTGGAAACAAATACAAGAGAAGGAAAAGAAAAAAAAAGAAAGGAAAGAAAGAAAAAAGCCCGTCACAACATTTAACTCAACCAAGGCACATGATTTGGGACAAACAACTCCAAAGCCTTCTCAGAGCATGCTATCAGCACGAGAGGGCAATCTTCTGAAGAAGTTACTTGGAACAGAAGGCAGCTTGCTCCGAAATCTAGGGTGACGCAGCCAAAATATGCCTGCAAGCAGGGCAACCATCTGAAATGGCGTCACATAGAGAACCACTGCAACAATCAGACACAAGATGATGAACATGCTTGTTGCTCTTGGGTCTCTCCAACTAAGCAGAGCCTGGAATCTCTCCCCCTGAGTTGCAATATCTCCAACCACTGTCTGAATCCTCCCTGCAACACTTCGAAGCCTGTCGTACCTCATCCTCACCACATCTTGGAGCTTGGAAGTAGGGAAAGTGTCAAACTCCTCATCAAGCTCATCTGGATGAACTGCCTCTGCCCACGAAATCTTTGTATCCATATGAGGAGGGTGCCTTGGCCGGAACCGGAAATTCCATATTCCGATGAGAAACATGTAGAGGAAGATTGTTGGTAGGATCAATTCAGGGTAGCAAATAAGTATGAAGAACAGAACATGAACCAGAATTGTTGTGACAGGGTTCTTCCAGTGGCACACTTCACCAAGCCACTTGCTCATAGAGATCACACCAGAGAAGAGAGAGACAATCCTAAAGAAGTTTGCCTTGCTTCTTCTCATGCTCCACACATGAGAATCTACATCAAGCATATACTCCACAACCTCTTTTCTCAATGGTGGCTCAGCTCTCCCAAGTCTCACCGCCACAATGGTCATTGCTTGGTACCTCAAACTATCTAACTGGTTCACAGTGAATGGGTGCAGGTAATGCATTTTGGGCAATAAAGGGTGACCATAAAGGTAGATTATGTTTGCCAAGGAGAGACATGTGAATCGGACGGCTAATTGAAGCTCACCCATCTTCTTCAACCCGGACGGTTGCAGAACAAGAAGTGGATAAGAGTTGGTGTAAATCCTGTCCATCTCAAGGGTTGACAAACGGATTCTCACCTTGCCAATTCTCGAGTCTGTTGGTTTGTCATTCCCACCACCGAGATGGCAGTTGTCAAAAACTCCCAATGTGATCACCGTGCAAGGATCGTAAACCTCCCACGTGTACTGCTCATTCCATTTGGGATTGGAACTCTCGGTGATTGTTCTTGTCCTGACCCATTTCTGCCCATATTTAGCTATACAATAAGCATCCGTAGTTCCTCGACCGTCCTTCGTCTTCATTGGAAGAAGCCCTTGTGCGCTCAAGATACCGACTTCAAGAATCCCGATCGGCTGCTTCCATAGCTGCCTTGCAGTTGGCCTTACATCGCTTATATACATAGTTGATTCATCCAATACATGGTAAGCACCTTCAAGACATACTCTCAAGTGAACTTTGCTCGAGAACTTCAGCTCATGCCTCTTGTCACCCTCCAAAACACCAAAACCAAATCTTTCCAAGTTAAACCAACGAGAATGGACCGGCCGGTGATCCAACCTCCTTTCAAAGTTGGTAAGAGGCAAGGTTATCTGTCCCATGACTTCGTCTTTCGCGGAGCTCACTTTGTTCTCAACCGTGAGAACAAGAAGTTCTTCAAATGGCTCGGCAGCCACAAAGAGCAAGTCTTCATTCCACATGGGGTTGGTGGTTCTTGTTTGGCAGAGCTTTGTTTTGAGAATCTGGTTTCCAACTATGACCTTGACAAAAGCCTGAGGTGGTTGGCTTCTATCTCTTGGCTCAACATCCTGAGCTTCGATGACATTGACTCTGAGATACCACAGCTTTGGCGAGACATAAACCTTTGATCGGATATTGTAAATTCCCTCACCATGAACCGAGGCTGCATCAGAGTGCCATGCCTCAGGGAAAGCCTCGTCTGCTTGTGTTCCCATCCAAACTGCAAGCATAACCTCTCCTTTAACCTTGGCGTCACCACGCTTGTACTCCAATCTGTACCATTGAGGCGCCAAGGGACTGTCCGGTGGGACTCTGGTCGGCACTTCATGCATGTCAAAGACCACTTTCCCTATGTAATCATCTCTTGGCACCATATCTCTGTCTCTGACATAGACTTCAACAAAAGATGACTGAATCTTGTCCTTCGAGAATGCAAACACCTGGTTCCATTCGGGGTTTGTTTTGTTCTCAAAGTGCCTTGTTTTTCCCTTGTAGTTTCCGAGCTTCACTTCTACGTAGGGGTCACAGCTTCCTGTGACGGGGTTCGTGGGGAGATCTTTAGCTTTCACAACTCGGACATAGAGATAGAACATCTGCTCGACGAGGTCGTAAGTGCTCGTCGCTCTTTCGCTGCTGATCCACCCTCCTCCACCTCGTAGTCCTCCGTGTGGCCATCTCTCCCCCAGCTGCGGTTTCGTGTCCTTCAAGTTGTAGTCCTCTTTCGGTGCAGCTCGTGAACCCATTGATGAAAAGATGAAAATACCTCCTTTGGCCTCCTCAAAGCGTTTCTGAGATGCAAAACTTGGTGTATTGTATCTCCAAAAGCACTCGGAATATATTCCTCCGCTCTAGTAACTTTAGTAGCTGAAAAAAATCTAGTGTTGCAGAAGATGTAGGAGCATTATCTTTGCTTCTTCTCGGAACACAACAAAAGCCCCTTTAATCGACGAAATTGATGATGGTCTTCACTTCCTTTGCACAATCCAAGATTACTCTTTTTGAAAAAAGTTTCAGCCTTCAATATAATTTTTTCTTGCTTTAGTTATAAACTTTATGGTGATTTCTAGGAACTTTGATCTTTGAAGTTGGAATCTGAATTTCTGGTTTAATTAATCCAAGGCCAACTTCAAAAACAAAGCTGTAAGATAATGCTCATTGTCATTGTGAGCCTCTGGAACCTTTTACTACCTGCCTATTATTGCCTTTTTATTTGTTTTTTCAAAACCAATAGATTACAATATCAATATGACATCATAAAAGCAAATGAAAAAAAGCCACAGATTTATATTTGTTTATATTGTGTGAGAGGAGAGTGGCATAAAAAAAAGGCATCTGCTTTAATAAAACGCATTATATTAGACTTTGACAATAATATAGTGAGGAGGAAGTGTAAAAAAAAGGAGTGGTATAGTTGTCGAAATTCCACAAATCTGTAAAAGACGTTTGATGCCTCCACTTGAATGGACAAAGATAGTCTTTTTAGACAAAATAAATAAATAAATATTAATAAAAATAAAAAGGAGGGACTTGTTTCAAGTCCACTTTCCTACATTCTTTCAGCTTTTGCATTTTGCTGAATTTGTGATGCTGCATAAGGTGTAGTGCCTACTTTGCCCCTTCCTTTTGCTTTCTTGGTTTTGAAGATTCCTTAATCTTTTTAGTGCATTATGGTAATTTTGAAACTACAGAGAGGGCTGCATGCAGCCGAGGATAAACGAGCACCCCATTAGGATTTAGGATTTTTTCCTTTTAATTTTATTTGTAAAATCCGATAAAATTGATAGTTTGCCTACTTACAATTCTAAAATTCTACATTTTTTTCCCCTCATAATATGTAAAATTTGATAAAATTTTTAGTATACGTTACCGTCTCTTTTGACTTATTTTCTGGCTCCGTCTTTGATAACTTGGGTTGTGAAGATTGGTGCCTTTATGCGGTAAAGAGAATGCAAAAGCAAAGCAATGCAATGAAAACAGAGGAGGATATTTAAAAGAGATAAAGCATTGTGGTGAGCTTAAAAGAAACGCAAAAGCAAAATGGAAAGCTTAAGGAGGTAAGGGACATTGAACAAAAAGATGCTTTTGTACATTAATATTCTTCTCCTTTACTCGCTTTCAATATTAAAATTGGTACTACGGGTGTTACTTTGTTCCTCAAAACAGAAGTTTAGGTACAAGTCATTGAAACTTTGTCCCTTCAGTGTTTGCAAGTTGATTTCACAACGGACCTATTCATTCCTTCATATAGGTAGGTTTTAGCCGTTGTAGGGTGAAAAATTGAAAACATGATTTTGACGAGGATTCTATGGTAGGATGCGAAGAAAAAATACCTTACAACATGATACAGTTTTTAAATCGTCTAAGTTTTCACAGTATTAAATTATCGCACTTCTCTTAATTCAATATCATTCCGATGTTTACTAACTGATAAAACTGTTTTACTGGCAAAATACATACATTTTTTTAATATTCTACCACATAATTATCTTTATTTGAGTTTGAGATACCCTTTCATTTAATTTAGTGAAAGAACAATGCTTTTCCTCTATTTCCAACTCCCCCTTTGTGGGGTTTCATTAAAAAAAAAGAAAAGGAAAAGACATCTTCCACCACTGTTCTCTTGAATTGTTCATTTCTTTTTCCTAGACTGAACCATCTTTTTTGCTTCACAATATGGGGGATGGTGGTAAAGTTTAAAGATGTCAATGACTAAAGCTTCACGAGATGGGGATGGTGGCAAAGTTTAAGCATGTCAATGACTAAAGCGTTAGAGGATTGACTATTTTTTTTTTTAAATCATCGTTGTTATTTGATTTTGAACGTTTGGGAAAGGACAACTTCAAATGAGCCCAAAATGTCAGACTAAAACCACTTGGGGCCATTATTGGCATCATAATTGGCCAAGACTCCTCTCATCATGAAGATCATAATGACATGATTGACTGGTCAAGAAACTCTGACAAGTGATTCTTCAGGAAGCTGTCCTTCAGGGGTGTACTTCATGTTTGTGATTGTGAATTTATAAAATATTTAATATCTTTTCTTGTTACCATCTTTTAAGATTTTTTTACGCACATTGATAAAGAGTGACTCCAAGAGTGCATATCTTCTGACAAAATGTTACAAAACATCTTTTGTTATTAGACATGTGAGATAAGATAACTAACCAGTCATGATTCTATTTTTCAGTTCGCCCTCTTCTAATAGGTATTATTATATGTTTTTAAACTATTAGTTATGATAAAAAATTATATATATATTTTTATAAATTTAACGGCTAAAAATTAAATACTTATGTATAAGTTATTTTTTCATGTTTATAAAAAAGAAATCTTTTTTTTTTTAATGAAATGATTAGATAGGAGCCATACAAAGCAAAAACTAGAAAAGAGCGTTTTCTATTGTGAGTTTATTCGTCTGATAAAGAAAAGTTTTTCAATTACCAATTTTGGTGAATTTTGGTCAGATTTCTTTGTTTCCACTTCGCATCTCACCGTTAGTCTATTTTAAATTAACAACTAAATGCTCCCAGCTTGGCTTTTTTTGCTAATCAATTGCTATTTCAGTTTTCTTTCTGCAAAAGTTGAAAATTTATTTTAGTCGTATATTTTCGCTATCTCTATCGTTAAATAATCTGCAGTTGTGCACTCTCTATCTATTCCTGATTTTTTTTAACACTTTTAAAAAAATACAGGGTGTCCGTGCCCCATTTTTTTTGTTGTCGCTGAAAATCTTTATTGTCGTTTTGTATTCACTACTTTACATTAGTTTCTTTGTCGTTTATACTTCTCTTGCCGTTCTTACGTACCTGTGATGCAGATTGTTGGCAACTTGTCATGTTAGCTACTCATGTAGTTTGTGTTCCTGTTTTGTCGTTTTCTAATACATTTTTTTTCTCGATCTTGTTTTTTGTTTTAGTTTTGTTTTAGTTTTTTATTGTTTTTTTTTTTGTCGTCGTTAGAACGACACCGTTTCAAGTGTCCACTAGATATGATTGCCTAAATAGCACTTATTTCTCTCTGCATGGGCTTGTAACCCAATACGAATTTGATATCTTCACTTCCTTGTTCAAATTTGTTCTTGCTTTGTTTAATTTAGATTGTTGCGTAAAGTTGTCTGTCTAAGACGGCGTTGTGTTTATTGTTGTCATTTCCCTTTGCGTTCCATTTTTTTTTTAAGAGGAAGTACGTGGGTGGCTGTTTTTAGCTATCCATACTAAAAAAAAAAAAAAAAAATCCAATTATATGTGCAAATTTTCAATCTAATCTAAATAAAAGAATTATAAATCTCCAAAATAATAGATAGCAAATCGCAAATAGAGCCCGAATTTATTATCTTTATGCATAAGATTCTAGGTAGATATAAAGAGATTGTATTTTTAATGCACTTACTAGTACATCTACGAATTTTTAATTAGATAGTTGTAAATAGCCCCAAAATGTGAATTATTTTAAAAAAAAATATTTAATATTTAAACAGTATCCTGACATAAGAAGGTCAATGGGAGCAATACTTGTTGAGATGGCAATCTATAAAAAATGGTCTTTCGCTTTGCTTCAAATTAAACTACATGTTCCACTTGTGCGGGCCCCATTAGAGATTATAAATCGAATATTATATAAATAAATTATCCAATCCAATAAGAATTGAATACCCAATTCTCGTTGAATTAGAATGGATTGAAGTCGGTCAATTATTCAATCACTTATAAAGAAGGACTAATATTTTTGTAGTTTTGTATTCTGTTTCTACCATAAAATAAATCACAAAGATTTTGCTCAGTCGCCCAATCTTCATCAATAACTCTACGCCATAAATAATTTGAGCTGTAGGCACGCACAACCAATTGGAACTAGATTTGAGCATATGAATCCGTGAGTGGTGCAAACAGATTTGTAATGTGCTATTTTTTTTAAAGTTATATCAATTATTAATTTGCCAATGTATATTAATGATTTATCAGGATAAATAACTGATTTATTAAAAACAAGTAATGAGTGATAAATCAATTAATGACTTGTGATACACATGGTAAATTAATTGATTTATCTGGATAAATATCTAATTTGTTAAAATCAAGTAAGGACAAGTGAAATCAGTTAATAAGTTGTCAAAATCAATTAATTAATAAATTAAAAAATGGCAGTATAATTTTATAAAAATTGAGGTATTTCTTGAATAATGTTTAAAGTAGTTTGTTTCTTTCTTTTTTTTTTCCTAGAGCCAAAAAAAAAAAAAAAGATTTAAACATATATCATTTTTTTTGTTCATTACATTTCTCCTTAATCCAGTTTGGTTCCATTACTTGTTTGTGATCTATAAAATTCTTCCATTAAAGTCCTTCCATCAAGATCCTATTAAAAATAAATAAAAAATAATGTTAGTGTGGATATCCAATGTGTCTCGTGATTATCACATGCATACCAATATATGTTCACTTTTTAAAAAATTCATAGCTAGCGAAAGTAATTTCTATGTTTTTAATAATAGAGACCAAAATAAGAATCACCCTTGAGTTTGGGAATCGAAAATGAGATTAATCCTCACCTTTTTTTTTTTTCCAGTACTCTCGGTAAATTTAGTAGCTTTCTTGTCGTTTTCAAGTTTTTTCTTTCTTCTTTATTTTTTTTCCCATTATATGTGCCTGTCATTACAAAATCTTTGTCATCTTACTTTTCTTGTGACATTTTCTCAAAAGGGAATGGAGAGTATTCTGGAGATTTTTAGAGAGAGAGATGTTGAGAGAAAAATAAAGTGTTTGTTGAGAGTCTAACTAAGTACGTTAGATCTCATTTTCTGATATTTATTTTAAGTTAGATAAGTATTCTTTACAAAACTAAATTGCAACGATTCCCAACTAACAACTAAAACAATGACCCCCATTTGGTACTGTTTTAAGAGTTTTTAAAACTTTTTTTGTACGTTTTTTGAACTAAAATTTCAGAAACACTCTCGGCACAATTTTTAAAAACTTCTCTTTTTATAAAATAGAACAATTTTTACTTATTTTGAAAACATTACCAAACGCTTATCATCCTGTTTATCGTTTTTGTTTTGTTGTCATTTTTAACTGTTTTCTTTGTTATTTATTTCCCTTTATGTCGTTTCTGTTTCTTGTCGTTTGCAAAGTTTTTCTTTCTTGTAGCTTAATACTTCTCATATATTGTCGTCGTTTTTGTGTACCTGTCGTTCAAAATTGAAAGGCCTAAATATTGGGCGAAAAAAGAATTTGATCAACATTTAAGGCTCTTGCGTATATTCAATTCGTTAATACATAGCTTTCAAAGGAGGGGAAAAAAATCGTCATGATCAACCCTCCAATAATTAGTATGGCCCTGAGTGAAATAGATCCCCTTTAAACAAAGGGGCAAAAAAGAAGACATGGGGCGCCAAGGATTGAGGCTTTAGCGTTTTTTTTTTTATGAATCATTCGGTATCTAGACCCACCACATAGAGGCACGAACCCATATAAAGGGTCCTTCAACTCTAGCGGGAGTAAACCTGACTAATCTAGATTCGAGCCGGGTCAGACCCATACAAAAAAGTTCTCCCAACATCTATTTTTCTATACACAAGATTCAAACTTGAGATCTTACTTAAAAAAAATAGGCTTCTTATCACTTAATCTCTTGTATTGTTGGTCTTTAGCGTATTAATTCATAACGAATTTGATCACCGACAAGAGTATCTGGTGAAGTTCTATGTGGTGGAGGGACATGTGAGAGAGTTTGGGAGACAGCTGGTTTTTTTTTTTTTTTTTTTTAATCATTAAATCACAAGGCCAGTCTTGGTTAGCCTCCAGCTTTGACAAAACCAGTTCTTATCTACAAAATGGCAAACCTTGCTATGCGGCAATTTGATAGCAATAAACTTTTTGTCAACCCTTCAACCTGCTGGTTTTAAAGGAACTTAGAGGTACTCAAGGCCAGTTGGTTTCGTATATTAAAATAATTTTTAAAACTTCAAATTTAAAAAATCTTTTAAATAAATGTTTATTTTTTTTAATTAAAATTAAATAAATGCTTTGAACTTAAGTTTTTAAAGTTTTAATCTTTCTTGAATTCTTTAAACTCGGATTAGTTTACTACAGCAAAATCTCATATTCTCTCTTATATTTGTGTGAAAAAAATGTAACTTATTTATTTGATATTCAATTAAGACAATTCTTCTTTCATTACATTTTTAATAAAAAGAGGAATAATGAAGATTCGTCTTGCATATTTTTTAATACCATAAACATTAACATTTTATTAGATTTGTTAATAAATCAAAAACTTTTTCTACAATCTATGCAAACACAGATTTAAATTTTATTTTTTATTCAGATTAATACTTTAAATGCACATCTAAACGTCAATTGAAATAACAATTCAAATCACACAATTCAAATTAAAATAATCAAAATCAACACAATTTGAATCTATTTACCAAACAAATAAACCCTAAATATTATAAGTGAATCGCACTCTTCACGGATATGGAACTCGTCGTAGTGGCTATCAATTTTCTTTTTTAAACATTCTGAAGCAAAGAATGCATATAATACACGAACACAGCGACCACAAAAGCCTTCAAGGATCATTAATGAGGTCTGCTTATGCACCCTTACATTACTTTTTTAGAAGATTTGTGTGCCTAATTTGCCCTAGGCTACGTGTATTATTTATCAAAAAGTTAATACTCAACTTGTACTATATTCTCTTTATTAATTGCTGACGTCCTTGACCGCCTATGTGTCTGGCTTGTACAAGTATTCCATAAAGTATATGAACAAAGTTAATCAACTAATTTCAAACTCGGAATTTCTTCTCAGACGTACAAGTGTGTGACGTGCTACTCTACAACCGTCTGATCATTAATGATCAAGCCACGATTTACTTAAGCAGTTCGGTACGATCCTACTGATCACGTGGGTGGACAATCTACCAAAATTCTAGAAGAAAAGGTTAGCAAATTGAGCACTTAAATTGGGCACTTAAAACAAAGCTGTTAAAGTTTGAAAATGCTCAATATTTAATTGGCTATATAACCTAGCAATACTGACAATAATTACTTGTCTCTTTTTTTTTTAAATAATAATAGAAAACAATACTACATTACATGTTTGATTATAATTGTGGTCTCTTCTTTGACTTGAAAAGCTTTCATCACTGGGTTTGAATTGTATTGATTTGAGTTATTTTGATTTAAATTATGTGATTTAAATTGTTATCTAAATTAACATTTGGATGAAGATTTAAAGTGTTACTCCGAATAGGGAATAAACTTAAAATTTATGTTTGGATAGGTAGTGAAATTTTTTTTTGATTTATTAAAAAAGTATAATAAAGCCTTAATGTTTATGTTTCTAAAAAATATGTAATATAAATCTTGATTTATTATTCTCTTAATTAGAAATACAATAAAAAAAGAATCATTTTAATTGTACATCGAATAAAAAAGTTAATATTTTTTTCCCTTAAATATAAGAGAAAATTTCAGTTTTATTGTAACAAATATATCTAGATACAAATAGTATAAAGAGAGAATAGATCTCTTAAAACTTAAATTTAAAAGATCTATTTAATTTAAATTTTAGTTAAAATAAATGCATATCATCCAATCCAAAACACAATTACACACTTTCCACGTACTCATAAAATTAAAAATCCCTTTACACAGTCTTAAATGCATATTTTAAAAAGTAAGATCAGATCATTATCTGATAACTAAAGAAGGTATATCCGGCGGTCCTTTTTTTTTTTTATACGAGAAATGATATATATACCCGAAACTTCTAATTTCCATATCACATTTTTATTATAACAAACAAAACAAAAAAATGGGGAGGCAAATAACGTTTTCATCAATCTTCTCTCTCACCCTCTTCTTCTTCTTCACTACTCTTCTCCATCCTTCTGTCTCCGAGCTCTGCAACCCAAATGACAAAAAAGTTCTCCTCCAGATCAAGCAAGCCTTCAACAATCCCTACGTGCTCACCTCTTGGAAATCAGACACCGACTGTTGTACGGACTGGTACTGCGTCACCTGCGATGACAAAACGCACCGTATCAACTCCCTAACCGTCATCACCGGCAGCCTTTCTGGCCAAATCCCGCCGCAGGTCGGCGACCTTCCTTACCTCGAAACCCTAGAGCTCCACAAGCAACCAAATCTCACCGGACCAATCCCAGAAGCCATTACCAAGCTCAAGAAACTCAAGTACTTGAGATTAACTTGGAACAATCTGTCGGGATCGGTCCCGCACTTCCTCGGCGAGCTCAACAAACTTAATCTCCTCCAACTCTCCTTCAACAACCTATCGGGACGGATCCCGACCTCGCTCTCGAAACTGCCTTACCTGCAGTCGCTTAACCTCGACCGGAACAAGCTCACGGGACCGATACCGGACTCGTTCGGAGAATTCCAAGGCGAAGGTTTCTACCTTGTTCTGTCCCACAACCAGCTCTCGGGGAAAATACCGTCCTCGTTGGGGAGAAAGGACTTCAACTACGTCGACTTGTCGCGGAACAAGCTTGAAGGCAGCGCCGCGGCATTGTTTGGGCTTAACAAGACGACGCAGATCGTGGACCTGTCAAGGAACATGTTGGAGTTCGACATGTCCGAGGTTGAGTTTCCGACGAGCTTGGTGTCGTTGGATCTGAACCATAATAGGATAAAGGGGAGTCTTCCGGTGGGGCTGACCGCCCTGGATAATTTGAGTGGTTTCAACGTGAGTTACAACAGGTTGTGTGGTAAGATTCCGGTGGGTGGCAAGTTGCAGAGCTTTGATTACACGGCGTATTTCCATAACCGCTGCTTATGTGGAGCTCCGTTAGAGAGCTGTAAATAGTGCAGGGGATTTGCCTTGGAACTTTACAAGTAGTTCAAATGTCCTCTATTATATGTACTTCAGAGTTTAAAATTGAAAAATATTATATGATTGTTGTGAAACAAGGAAGGGTTATCAATAATTTGAATAGCAGTGCCAGGCGTCTCATTTGTATTATTGAAAATAATAATAATTATCTTTTGTGTTGTTGTCTCAATAAAGGGTAACATTTATTCACTTAATGCTCCCTGCTATATTAATTTAAAAAAAAGAAAAAGAAGAAAAAAGAAAACAGAGGAATGAAGACAATAATAGATTTTTAAACTTTTAAATTAAATAGTAGGTTTAAAAAATATTTATAGTAAATAATAATAAAAGAAAAATATCTGTAAAATTTTTTTGTCATATCTATTTACAGTAATAAACTTTTGTCATATTTCTTATGGTGGTAAATTTTTTCACAGTGTAAAATTTTTATTTACTGTTATTTACTACAAATATTTTTTCAACTTGCTATTTAATTCAATAAAATTTGGAAAAATACTATCTAATACAATTTCTCCAAAAAAATCCTTACTATTATCTTACTTTGATTTCAACTGTTAACCCAATTTTTGCACATTATTTTTCAAGTAATATTATTAGGATAGTAAATTTCACGGGTTTTTTTTTTTTTCGGTGGCTTATAATATAAATTTTTTAGTGCAGTTTTATGAAGGGATAGACATCAATATTGCCATGTCCTTCTTTTGCTTGAATACTAGCAGGATAGGGAATCCTGTTTGATGAGTTTTTGTACGATTCAATGCAACATTTTCTTAATATTTTTAATTTTTAAAGTTTAATTTATTATTCTTTTGAGTTTAGCATAGAAAAAAAAAAAAATTTCAATAGATCACACATTTAAAAAACGAGTGGTGTTGATGGTGAATTTAGTTCAATGATTAATTCACGAATCACTCACGATGAATAATGTAAACTAGAAAAGTAAAAACATGCAAAAATAAAGAACACAAGAGTTTATAGTAGGTCACTCAATGTAAGCTACGCCCACTTTTAGGTTTTCTTTTTATTTCTTTTGAATACACAAGTGTGAGAAGGCCAAAAGATAAAAAGTCTTTTCTTTGGGGTTTTTTCACCCCTATTTATAGCCATAACTTCAAGTACAAAACAATAAAATTATAAGAATTTAAATATAAAATTAAAAATATCCCTTTCCTAATTTTATTAATTCCCACTTTCTTCATATTTGACCATCCATAATTGTTGCTTGGATCATGTTGATCCCTAATTTTGTGAGGATTTGATTTCCTTTATTTGTAATTCAAATATGCGCTTCTATGTTTAATGAACTTAGACGTTCCCTTAACTCGATCTCCTGCCTTCCCTAAGACATTTTGACACTTGGCAAGCCCCTATCAACTTGTCGTCCAATTAAGATCCCTTCTAAAACTTAGGCCCTTGTTGGGTTTTTCTCAATCTTGACGCTGGCCTTGGGCCATCAAGGTTGCCTGCAACAATATCCCCCAAGCATGAAGTAACTCTTTGAGTTACTTCATGCTTCTTGAGGTCGAGGCTTTAATAAGTCTCCTGACACTTAGTAGTCATGCTTGCTTCGATTTGAGGGTTTCTTTTTGATGAAGTCTTTTACTGTTGCCATGATTATCACTTGCCACTTTGACTCCTGAAATAGCCAACCAGTTGTGTTGACTGTTACGACCATCATTTCATTGTGTTAGATGTCATTTCAGATTCAGAGATTTTCAATTTGGATCGTTGGATGGCTTTGAAAATTTCCCGCCTAAAATCTGAGCCATGGGATGGTGGCTTTGGTTGCCTTAACCTCTGGCCCTTGGATTAATGATCTTCTGATATGAGGGATAAGATTTTGACCCCTAAAGTGTATATAAAACCAATTTCTAGATTCAGTTTTCACCATTTCAATTGGAGTTCTTGCTTTTACTTTGCCAAAAGCAATTTAGCCCTCTTAGAAATCTAAAATACCTTCATAACTGCTCTCTTTGGGCCCTTTATTTCATTGGATGTGTGCTTTTCCCTTTCCTAAGTAAATCTGCCAACTCCAAGGGTCTCAACATGTGGCGTCCGACCCGGGCGTACTCCCTTAAGCCTCCATAGGACCTACCTTACGGAGCCCCCGGACTTATGGCTCTTATTGGTAGACCATCCTCGTGCCGCCCACACATCCGTACTATCCCCTCTAGGGCCCTCTGGCCCCTCAGGATTTTTCTTTCGCGTCCTTCCGGTTCAAATCTCAAATCTCTCTTAAGAGGTTCTTATTTTCATCTCAAGTACCAATTGAGTTTAGTAGCTCAATTGGTACTTGAGATGGAAATAAGAACCTCTAAAGGGAGGTTTGAGGTTCGAACCCGAGGGACGCGAAAGAAAAACTCTAAGGGGCTAGAGGGCCCTAGAGGGGACAGTACAGATGCGTGGACGGTACGGGGATGGTCTACCAATAAGAGCCATAAGTCCGGGGGCCCCGCAAGGTAGGTACTATGGAGGCTTGAGAGAGTACGCCCGGGCCGAAAGCCACATAAAACTTGTGCAATTCACTTCTCTTTTGCTTCAGCCTACTTCATGTAATAGTCAACTGCCATTGTGGTAAACTTAAAACCTCCTGGCGCTATAACAAGCACACCAATTATATCAATTCCCCACTTTAAGAAGGGCCAAGGGCTTAAGATCGATGATAGATTTTCTGGATGAGATCTCAACACCATGGCATAACATTGGCATTTGTCACATCTTCAGGCGTATCGAATGGCATCTGTTCAAGGTTGGCCAGTAATACCCTTGTTTTAGTGTTTTATAGGTCAAGGATTACCCTTTAGAGTGGTTTCCATATATGCTCTCATGAATTTCCTTAAATGCCATTAATCCCTCATCCTTATTGAGACAATGAAAAAGTGGAGCTGAATTACTATGACGCTAGAGCACACCATTATTTAATACATATCTCATTGACCTATCATGAGTCTTTTTTGCCTCTACTGGGTTAGCTGTTAATTCTCTATTTAGCAGGTACCCTATAATCAGAGTCCTCCAACTATCTTGATTGACTGATGGGCATTGCTTCTTTAACTTTTCCTACTGTATAGTCAGGACTCCCAATATCTCGACAAGGATTACTTTCAATAAGTCCGAATCCTTTGATGTAGCAAGGTGAGCCAAGGCATCTACATTATTGTTGTTTGCATAAGGTATCTGCTTCACTTTATATGATTGGAATTTGGAAAGCTCTTCTTTCACCTTGTATAAATATTTGAGTGTTATCTCATCTTTAGCTTTATATTCATCCAAGGTCTAATTTACAATGAGTTCGGAGTTGATATAAATCTCTAATGGGATCTTCATATGGCATACGAGCCTTAATCCTACTAGCAAAGTCTTATGTTTGGCCTCATTATTTGACGCACTGACCTTAAACCTTACTATTACTGTAATTTTATGGTTTTTGATTCCTACTCCATTCTCGTTTGATGAGCTGTAGATGTAAAACTTCCATTTAGGCTGTTCCACCATAGCCTCTACTTCAATGCCCCCCGATCAAGCTATAAACTTAGCAACAAAATCAGCTAGCTAGAGCCTACCCCTTAATCGTTGTTAGAGGCTTATACTTGATGTCATACTAGTTTAATTCGACTGACCATTTTAGCAACCAATTTGAAGTCTCTGGTATCTGTAAGGCTGTTTCAGAGGGTAGTTTGTTAAGACTAGGATTTTTTTGTAACGCCCGCCTAATTTCATGTAACGGATTATGTTATGATAAATAACGACATTTAATGTTATATTTATGATATGTGTTATGATATATGATAGATGGTGCTAACCATTTTATTCTAAGTGTTGTGACAGGTGACGCTCACGTGGAATTGATGTACTTAAATGTTCATGTCATTAATGTTATATGTTTAATTATATTTTTTATTGATAATTAAATGTTATGAATGATTTTTGTATTTAAGGACAGATCGGCAGGCCGGACAATTCAATTCGGTAGGCCAGACTTCTGAGATCGGTAGGCCAAACTTCTGAGATCGGTAGGCTGATGACAGCTGACAAGCAGTCAGTAGAAATTTTACAAAATTATGATGAGGTAGAATTTATGATAAGGATGATTTATTCTGAATAATTAGCATAATTATGGAATGATTTCTTTAATTTTGGTAAAGAACATTTGACTTTTGAATTATTTGAGTTAATGGATAAAATTTTCCCCATTTACAAAAGCTTAATATGGCAACTCGAACCGTTTTCAAAAGTTCTGACTTTTTCCCTCAATCCTCTCTTTCCTACACGAATTTAATTC